>JAUCBJ010005123.1:0-39119 GCA_032718475.1 Nemertoderma westbladi
TGTAAATAAACTTCGAAAAAAACAAAGTTGAGTTGAGATGTAGTATTAAACAATAAAACGCTTCATAAAAAATAACGGTAGACACTTTAAATGCAAAGTGTAAATTATCTCTAATTGCAAAAAAGTGATTCTGAGTGTAACTCAGTAATTCTGTATGATCTTTGTCTATAAGAATAACATACCTGTCTGAAATATGAGCTAATCAATTAAGTCCAATATGTTTATTAGCCAGAGTACAATTTTATTACATATTTATGGGGTGCAGTCACAACTTGTCCGAATGCCATTTGCACAATACAAATTTCACATGAGTAACTAACCCAATAAGTATGTAACCTACACCTACTGTACTACTGAAATAGGCCCTATATTTAAAAGGTATTGAGGTGGGATGTGTCCCAATCTACTCTATAGGGACAATGTATGGTCAGATACAATGTATGGTCAGATACAATGTATGATCAGATACAATGTATGGTCAGATACAATGTATGGTGAGATACAATGTATGGTGAGATACATTGTATGGTCGGATACAATGTATGATCAGATACATTGTATGGTCAGATACAATGTATGGTCAGATACAATGTATGGTCAGATACAAATGTATGGTCAGTTACAATGTATGGTCAGATACAATGTATGGTCAGATACAATGTAGGGTCAGATACAATGTATGGTCAGATACAATGTATGGTCAGATACAATGTATGGTGAGATACAATGTATGGTGAGATACATTGTATGGTCGGATACAATGTATGGTCAGATACAATGTATGGTCAGATACAATGTATGGTCAGATACAATGTATGGTCAGATACAATGTATGGTCAGATACAAATGTATGGTCAGTTACAATGTATGGTCAGATACAATGTATGGTCAGATACAATGTAGGGTCAGATACAATGTATGGTCAGATACAATGTATGGTCAGATACAATGTATGGTCAGATACAATGTAGGGTCAGATACAATGTATGGTCAGATACAATGTATGGTCAGATACAATGTAGGGTCAGATACAATGTATGGTCAGATACAATGTATGGTCAGATACAATGTATGGTCAGATACAATGTATGGTCAGATACAATGTAGGGTCAGATACAATGTATGGTCAGATACAATGTATGGTCAGATACAATGTATGGTCAGATACAATGTAGGGTCAGATACAATGTATGATCAGATACAATGTCTGGTCAGATACAATGTATGGTGAGATACAATGTATGGTGAGATACATTGTATGGTCGGATACAATGTATGGTCAGATACAATGTATGGTCAGATACAATGTATGGTCAGATACAATGTATGGTCAGATACAATGTATGGTCAGATACAAATGTATGGTCAGTTACAATGTATGGTCAGATACAATGTATGGTCAGATACAATGTATGGTCAGATACAATGTATGGTGAGATACAATGTATGGTCAGATACATTGTATGGTCGGATACAATGTATGGTCAGATACAATGTATGGTCAGATACAATGTAGGGTCAGATACAATGTATGGTCGGATACAATGTAGGGTCAGATACAATGTATGGTCAGATACAATGTATGATCAGATGCAATGTATGGTTAGATACAATGTATGGTGAGATACAATGTATGGTCAGATACATTGTATGGTCGGATACAATGTATGATCAGATACAAATGTATGGTCAGATACAATGTATGGTCAGATACAAATGTATGGTCAGATACAATGTATGGTCAGATACAAATGTATGGTCAGTTACTATGTATGGTCAGATACAAATGTATGGTCAGTTACTATGTATGGTCAGATACAAATGTATGGTCAGATACAATGTATGGTCAGATACCAATGTATGGTCAGATACAATGTATGGTCAGATACAAATGTATAGTCAGTTACTATGTATGGTCAGATACAAATGTATGGTCAGTTACTATGTATGGTCAGATACAAATGTATGGTCAGTTACTATGTATGGTCAGATACAAATGTATGGTCAGTTACTATGTATGGTCAGATACAAATGTATGGTCAGTTACTATGTATGCTCAGATACAAATGTATGGTCAGTTACTATGTATGGTCAGATACAAATGTATGGTCAGTTACTATGTATGGTCAGATATCTCTCGATATTCAGAATGCTGCTGGGGTGAAAATATCCCCACCATCATCGGATCGCCGTATGAGTGGGTCCCCAGCAGAACATTAAATCGATGCGCATAAGCTGTTATCTAGCTTACATAGAGGAAGCTGCACCCAGTGTTGGTGTTTGTGAATAGAGCAACTTTAAAGACCAAAATTCTGACAGTAAACATGGACTCAGACCAGCAGAAAGTGTATCATGATAATATTCAATCGCTGAGTGGACTGGTAAGTCTAGATTAGGTATTCATAATTTTCGTATCCAGTGTAAGCCGTTAAATCACTAACTAAACAAAAATATAAGAATACAAACACATTAGCATGGGACATGCCAACTATTATTAATTTTATAGTGACAAGGTAAGGTTGAAGAATATATAAATCAAACACTAAATTATTTAATAATTTTGTTGAAAGGCACTAATTTATTCTTTCCATTTTCAACGTATATTAATAGATAAGAAAGCAACAAAGAATAATCTGTTTGTACTTATTCTCTAGTTTCACATTTACATATACAAATAAAGACATTCGAGGCGACAAACACTCTTTATCTCTGGAGTAGGCGTGGGCGGGTGAGGATGAGCGGGCATTGCTAAGCAACCCGAGGACTTCCTAAGCCACAGGAAAGGTAATGCGGGTTGGCGTGGGTGGGATTACCTGAGCAGTCGGCAAAGAACTGCGGCATGCGAATAACTACTTCCTAGTAAACATGCCTTCCTTGCTGATAAAACCTAGTATAAATTAATTTCCTCTTCTAATTAACGAGCTTCTCTTTGCACTGCTATTTTAAAAACCGATAAATTTTACCTTCCCTATTCTAAATATAGTAGATTTACGTCACGGTCCTTTCACACGGACAAACTGTACGTACATGTGGGTGGACGTACACGTTCGGAAAGGTACTTTTAACTAGTGGGGTAGACGCTATCTTGTATGTTGCAACAACTACTTGGAACAAAGTGATTCACGCATTCGCGTGAAAACCTTTGTGTTAATTAAATTCGATTTTTACTTGTGCTTAGGTGTGAATAATATGTAATTCGTTCATACCATACTGTTAATGAACATTGAACAACACTGTATGAATTTATGCCTCGTTCAATAGAGCCACAACTGCATAAATCATGCTGTTAAGAATGGTCACTGAGTTTTAACAAAGTTGGATTAGGCTATAAATCACTTGCAGTTAGTTGCACCAACACAACTACACACCTATACTTCCACTTAATATTTTACTATATACTGTACAGTACAATTACATATAAACAGCGGTTTGACGAATAAACACGAGGTGTGGCCTTCGCGCAGCCCTCTAGATAAGTTTATGTTTAGTATCAACTCAAAAGGATTAGAAACAACATACACAACACATCTCTTTCTTCGGATAAATAATTTTAGCGAAGTTTTGAGGTGGAAGGGGTAACACAAATTTCAAATCAATCAAACGAAATTATTAAAATTAAAATTAAATTAAATTATTAGCATGTAAAAAAAAACCACACGACAAACTATTTTGCAATTATTGTATTGACCCTCGACTCCCACCCCGCATCGACTACCAATTTGCTAAGCCATCGCCGACTTCGTGAATCGCCCAACAATTATTGTTAATCAGTAAGCATGTAGGGCCTACTTTTACATTCTTTACTTAATTCCATTGATTGACTTTACATTAACAATCTCTTGTAATCCACCGTCACCCTCTGAATGATGTCGCAGGATGTCTGATTATCAAAAATGTTAATGCACTTAGAAAAAAAAATCACACTTCTCTAGGTCGACCAGCCAATATGCTATAAGTATCAAGTATGTATGCTGCGTGTAATTCTTGGAATTCAATTCCAAGTATCAGTGCGTTTCCATTTGAGGTGAGTGGAGAAAGCGAGCTGTTAAAATTAGCTAACCATTTTCTAGCAACTGAAGTCGTGCCACCTGCACCTGAAATGCTACAATAACTTATGAGAGTGGCTTCACTTGAAAAATTGCCATTAAATGACGTCTGCGAGCTACTCTTATTGAATATCGCATTTTCATCTACTCACATCTCCCAAACTGTTTCACATAATCTTTCGTGTTTTACTTTAAAACATTCCAGACGGCTTAATTAAGTTCCTTTTGTGCTGAGATACTAATTAAGAGTCGCCAATCAATGTTCTCCAATTGAACCTCTGTTCGACCGAGGCCGGAAGGTGGAGAAGGGACTTCCCCTCTTCTGTCGCTCCTTAAACCGTTAAATTAGGAGCGTTGATGTCGTTAGTTTACGGGGTAAACCGGATGCAAATATAATAATATTGGAATAACCTTGATATTACTGTTTGATATCTGTTTGTCATTGTCAGATATACGAACACTGTGTTGCATTCGTGGAGATGCTTTCTGATTGTAGATTTGTGAAAGTAGACATTCATTTATCCGTAGCTATACTTGTGACGTCACAATAGCAGTTTGGTGAACAAATAAAATACATAACACCAACATCAACAGCCAAAGTAAAATCTATTCAAGTAATCGCGAACCGGGGGGGGGGGGGGGGGGGGGGTCAAAAATCTTTTTTTAAAAAGCGTGACATCATTTTGTGCACGGCCCCTAAGACTATTAGTTTATTCGTGCAGTTATTATAGTGTTTACTTTTGTACAGTAGGTAGGTTTCATTTCTGATAGGAGGTTTCTCATTTGTATGTATATATATACACGAAGTGGGGCCTTCGCGCAGCACGTGAAATGAGTTAATGCTAAGTATCAACTCGAAAGGATTATAAAAACATAGGAGAAGATTTTCCCGGAAAACGTTAACCCTCTAGCGGGAGACTGGGTAACTGAAGAAGGAAGGATTAGTTTCCCTACAAAGCCACAGCCCATATGGTCTATTACATATCTACCAAGTTTCCGATTGACGGATCATAAATAACGAAATGTTGGAAGGTTTTCACTTTCATACATTTAGCCCTCTAGCGGCATATTAAAGAACTACGGATCGATCACCTTCCTCACAAAGACGAGGCATGTGGTCTAGTATATACCGGTACTGTATATTCCAAAATTCAGCTTAAATAGATTAAGATCAAGGAATTCGCGAAGGTTATCACTTTCCTACATTTCGCCCTCTAGCGGCAGACTCGAAAACTCCGGACCGATTACTGTCCACACAAAGACTTAGGATGTCTTCTAGTACATATATGACAAGTTTCAGGTGGATCAGATCATAAATAACTAAATGGAAGAATAATTTCACATTCGGGACATTTCGCCCTCTAGCGGCAGACTGGAGAACTGCAGACAGATTAGCCTCCTTTGAAATTTACAGCTAATGGTCTAGTACATACTTCCCAAGTTTCAGCTTAAACGGATTAAAAGCAAAGAAATGGGTGGCCATTTAATGTTTAGACATGTGGCCCTCTAGCGGGAGACCATTGCACTGATGGTGTCTGAAAGTCTCTCAAAAATCTCAACTTTTGCTCATATTGATACCTACAAATTTTCAACTTGGCAGCTTTAAATCCGACAAAGTTATTAGCATGTCAAAATCGTAACGACGACAACGATTTCACTTTCAGACCTTTGGCCCTCTAGCGGCAGACTGGAGAACTGCAGATGGATTCGCCTCCTTTGAAAGTCACAGCTAATGGTCTAATACATATCTGCCAAGTTTCAGCTTAAACGGATTAAAAGCAAAGAAATGGGAGGGCATTTAATGTTTAGACATGTGGCCCTCTAGCGGGAGACCATTGCACTGATGGTGTCTGAAAGTCTCTCAAAAATCTCAACTTTTGCTCATATTGATACCTACAAATTTTCAACTTGGCAGCTTTAAATCCGACAAAGTTATTAGCATGTCAAAATCGTAACGACGACGACAACGACGACGACGACGACGACGACGACGACAACGACGACGACGACGACGACGACGACAACTATTTGCATAAATTGACCCACCCCCTAACAGTGTCAATTCGCTAAGGCTCCGCCAACTTCGTGGCTCGCCCCACACACACGTTATATCCGTATTTTGATACCCATAGTTGGTTTTGTGAAAATCGGTTTCTGCAGTTACAGTGTAGTGTGTAGTGTATTGTTTTAAGCAAGTAGGCTTTGGTGAGAGGTTGGTGTGTGCAAGTAGGCTTTGGTCAGAGGTTGGTGTGTGCAAGTAGGCTTTGGTCAGAGGTTGGTTGGTGTGTGCAAGTAGGCTTTGGTCAGAGGTTGGTGTGTGCAAGTAGGTTTTGGTCAGAGGTGGGTGTGTGCAAGTAGGCTTTGGTCAGAGGTTGGTGTGTGCAAGTAGGCTTTGGTCAGAGGTTGGTGTGTGCAAGTAGGCTTTGGTCAGAGGTTGGTGTGTGCAAGTAGGCTTTGGTCAGAGGTTGGTGTGTGCAAGTAGGCTTTGGTCAGAGGTTGGGGGGTGTGTGCAAGTAGGCTTTGGTCAGAGGTTGGTGTGTGCAAGTAGGTTTTGGTCAGAGGTTGGTGTGTGCAAGTAGGCTTTGGTCAGAGGTTGGTGTGTGCAAGTAGGCTTTGGTCAGAGGTTGGTGTGTGCAAGTAGGCTTTGGTCAGAGGTTGGTGTGTGCAAGTAGGCTTTGGTCAGAGGTTGGGGGGTGTGTGCAAGTAGGCTTTGATCAGAGGTTGGTGTGTGCAAGTAGGTTTTGGTCAGAGGTTGGTGTGTGTAAGTAGGCTTTGGTCAGAGGTTGGTGTGTGCAAATAGGCTTTGGCCAGAGGTTGGTTGGTGTGTGCAAGTAGGCTTTGGTCAGAGGTTGGTGTGTGCAAGTAGGCTTTGGCCAGAGGTTGGTTGGTGTGTGCAAGTAGGCTTTGGTCAGAGGTTGGTGTGTGCAAGTTGGTTTTGGTCAGAGGTTGGTGTGTGCAAGTAGGCTTTGGTCAGAGGTTGGTTGGTGTGTGCAAGTAGGTTTTGGTCAGAGGTTGGTGTGTGCAAGTAGGTTTTATTTCCGTAGTTATTTTTAAGCAAATCGATTTTATTTTTATGTATTAGTTTTGTGCAAGTTGCAAGTAGAATATTGTTGAAATGGTGATACTGGTACCTGTGTGCTAAACTTGCTTACTTGTACTTGGTCCTTCACGCACGTGTTTTTAAATGAATACTAAACTCCTGAAGTTTTGTGTGAGTATACTCTATGTGTACAAATATAATCAATTGTTGAGTATTATAGCCTTCATGCAATTACAATGCAAACTATAAGTAGGTGTACGCAGATTTTATAATGTTGTTTTGGATTATTACTTGCTTACGAAGTGACCTTGAAGCACATCCTTCGCAAACCCTAGATCAATCCTGTTTGTATAAATTTACATCGATCGACCGACAATCAGTAATATTATAAAGCAACCGGTAGGCATCGAGGCCTACGATAACAATATAACCAAACATTATTACATGTCACGGCCGACAGCTCCGGTACAACGGCCCACAATGCTCAGTCAATAGGTTCTACCTGTGCGCCGCGGTTATTAAAGCGAGTTCCCTTTGGCTATACACACGAGAGGGAGCCTCTCATTATACTCCGGGTCCTACACTCCCAACACGCGGTGCTAACAATATTGATTCCTATGTGCCAATCCAACTGCACAAGGAACACCTACCGGAAACGAACCGTAGTGGCATCTTCCTTGGAATGCATTCCGCTGGAATTAGCTCGATCTAATAAGTTAATCCGGGGGTGAGTTCGTGTTACACTGAAACCTTGAGAGAAATGCCATAATGGGGTGAACTACTAATTCAATATCATTAGTGACCAATTCGAAACACCTTCCTCTTGATGTGAATGTATTGTAGCTTAAAATTAGGTGAGTAAGTAATCCAATCTCTAATAGAATCATTAAGTTGGAGAAAATCCTCCGAGAAAATAGTGACATAAAATGAGATGAGATGTGGTTGTAATTCATTTCGAAAAACAACGTAAAGGAAAATGAATTGCTTGAAAGAACATATTCCGCATATTGTACAGAAAATATTGCAAAAATGAAAAAAAGGTGATTGAACTCATACAAGTTTATCGGAAAATTATTTATGCATATTTGGAGTGACTTTGTGCATTAAGGCACCAAGAAGAAGGCATTACGGTAATGCAAGTTTCTTGTACTTTATCGCACAGGAGCTGCAAGACCGTACAGCATTTTCCACGATAAACTGAGGGTTCAGCACCAGAACAGAAAAATATATATAATGGAAGAAGTCAGGTTCGTGGAAACGAGTTAATTAATGTACGACATGTGGATATAAGAATTAATAATCAAGGGAACATAGTCTCTCTTAATGGACAAAGTTGAAATATGTGAACCGGTAATGATAAAATGTTTCTAATATCGTGTTCCCTGTTCTAAATCAGAAGTTCTTACGTTTTTCAGGCAATTATAAATCATTAATTGCTTTCTCAAGCACGTTCATGATAAAATCGTTCGCCTATCGCAAGGATAAAGGATAATATAACCTTTTAGCAGAAATACGGTACTTCAATTACGGGGGCAACACGGAATGGATAGGACATAACTCGAGGACAAATATCAAAATACTCCTACAGAACCGAGCTTCGAGTTATCAGGAAATTTATGTAATCAAAATAAATGTGGAGAGGGAGTATAAATATAATTGTTAATATCTTACCTTGTTTTGGAGGACTAGTTTGGTTCCACAGCGGGAACAGGTTTTTATTTCGCAGTTGTAACAGCGATGACCGACGCCGTTGGTCAAAGGAATGACCCCACATAACTGACACAGACTCTCCTTGCTCGGGCCAGAATGGCCTCCGTAATGAGACATGCCCCCTCCAACCTCCTTTTGTCTCAACCTAAAATAGTGAAACAGTATTATGTTAAATATGTATAAGCTTATTTTTTACTTATTAATTCAATGATATAATATATGGTATTATTCTACTATTATTGCTGTAATATAATAATGTTAAAATATGATTCAGCTTAACTAATTAAAGTACACCATAGATGGTGGACACTGTACAGTGTTGGGATTGGGCCGAAATTACATGGTATAATCGATGTGTGAATATCTGCTGCACAGATTACACCTGTTAGTTGTAGGAGTCACGCAAATAGCATATTTCGAAGAAATGTGAGATAGTTTCAAAGTAAGTGTATTTTACGTTAAGATATTTCTTAACATTAACATTTTTGGGATATTGAAATGGTAACAACAGCATAATAAAGTTAAAGTATTCGGATTATAATCTAATCTTTTAAGACTTCATTTTAATGGGAAACCAACAAATAATATTATTTCTTTATTAAAGTTATATAACTTTCCAACCCAATGAGCTCATCAGCGGGTTACGCCCATTTATATTAAACTGGGTGGGGTGTGTTACGTATTAAGAAGCCTCTGGAATCACAATAAATCTATACTCGCCTAATACCTACCTGCATACTATTTTTATGTGCCCTAGTTTTGTAACTCAACTCGAGTATAGAGAGTCCGTCCTGCGAGCACTCTAACGATTTCCCGCGCTATTAAGCAAATAACCACTACTTCAATAGGTTACTGCTTTCCTGTACAGGTAATAACCAAAATATGAAAATAGCGTTCAATTGCTAAAACCTAGTCAGTTAGTTAGTTATAGGAAGGTTAAATCAGCTGGGTATTTATTTGCATTGACTTGCCCCTGCAGAATGTTTCATATTGATTGTGTAGAGAACCCACACTATCTGAGATTAAAAGCAGTTTAACCCTTTGCGTACCAAAGATAAATTACATAAATTTTTCCTCAAAAGGACCAAGAAAAATATATTTGATCGGTCCAAGGTTTATTTTCGTATCGTACCAGAGATTTTTATATAAACAGTTTTTGAACAATTATTGAGGCTACCGGAGAGGCCGTCGGAGAGGGCGGGGTCCATGGAACCCCGGATGGAGGTCGTCGGAGAGGGCGGGGTCCATGGTACCAAGGATGGAGGCCGTCGGAGAGGGCGGGGTCCATGGTACCCAGGATGGAGGCCGTCGGAGAGGGCGGGGTCCATGGTACCAGGATGGAGGCCGTCGGAGAGGGCGGGGTGCATGGTACCCAGGATGGAGGCCGTCGGAGAGGGCGGGGTCCATGGTACCAAGGATGAGGGCCGTCGGAGAGGGCGGGGTCCATGGTACCCAGGATGGAGGCCGCCGGAGAGGGCGGAGTCCATGGTACCCAGGATGGAGGTCGTCGGAGAGGGCGGGGTCCATGGTACCCAGGATGGAGGCCGCCGGAGAGGGCGGAGTCCATGGTACCCAGGATGGAGGCCGCCGGAGAGGGCGGAGTCCATGGTACCCAGGATGGAGGTCGTCGGAGAGGGCGGGGTCCATGGTACCCAGGATGGAGGCCGCCGGAGAGGGCGGAGTCCATGGTACCCAGGATGGAGGCCGTCGGAGAGGGCGGGGTCCATGGTACCAGGATGGAGGCCGTCGGAGAGGGCGGGGTCCATGGTACCCAGGATGGAGGCCGCCGGAGAGGGCGGAGTCCATGGTACCCAGGATGGAGGCCGCCGGAGAGGGCGGAGTCCATGGTACCCAGGATGGAGGCCGTCGGAGAGGGCGGGGTCCATGGTACCAAGGATGGAGGCCGTCGGAGTGGGCGGGGTCTATGGTACCCAGGATGGAGGCCGTCGGAGAGGGCGGGGTCCATGGTACCCAGGATGGAAGCTGTCGGAGAGGGCAGGGTCCATGGTTCCAGGATGGAGGCCGTCGGATAGGGCGGGGTCGATGGTACCAAGGATGGAGGCCGTCGGAGAGGGCGGGGTCCATGGTACCAGGATGGAGGCCGTCGGAGAGGGCGGGGTCCATGGTACCAAGGATGGAGGCCGTCGGAGAGGGCGGGGTCCATGGTACCAGGATGGAGGCCGTCGGAGAGGGCGGGGTCCATGGTACCAAGGATGGAGGCCGTCGGAGAGGGCGGGGTCCATGGTACCAAGGATGGAGGCCGTCGGAGAGGGCGGGGTCCATGGTACCCAGGATGGAGGCCGTCGGAGAGGGCAGGGTCCATGGTACCCAGGATAGAGACCGTCGGAGAGGGCGGGGTCCATGGTACCCAGGATGGAGGCCGTCGGAGAGGGCGGGGTCCATGGTACCCAGGATGGAGGCCGTCGGAGAGGGCGGGGTCCATGGTACCCAGGATGGAGGCCGTCTGAGCGGGCGGGGTCCATGGTACCCAGGATGGAGGCCGCCGGAGAGGGCGGGGTCCATGGTACCCAGGATGGAGGCCGTCGGAAAGGGCGGTGTCCTTGGTACCCAGGATGGAGGCCGTCGGAGAGGGCGGGGTCCATGGTACCCAGGATGGAGGCCGCCGGAGAGGGCAGGGTCCATGGTACCCAGGATGGAGGCCGTCGGAGAGGGCGGGGTCCTTGGTACCCAGGATGGAGGCCGTCGGAGAGGGCGGGGTCCATGGTACCCAGGATGGAGGCCGTCGGAGAGGGCGGAGTCCATGGTACCCAGGATGGAGGCCGTCGGAGAGGGTGAGATCCATGGTACCCAGGAAGGAGGCCGTGTTGAAGGAGAAACAGGTGGGAACATGACTCCGGAGCGACTGCGCGGTTTCCAATCTCCGTTAGGAATGCAGCCGTCTCAGGGCCGGGTCAACGAAGGTCTCAAAGGCCACCGAGTGGAAGAGTAGCCCCGGTCAACCAATTCCTCGTACTTTCTGATCTCTAATTCACCGCCTCCTCAACTATACGGCGGCCAGCCACTGCGACTGCACTCTGGGCGAGGTGACTTGAGGCAAGGGGATCGACGACGGTCGCATCCCGTCCGTTATAGTCCGTCCACGGCTCCATGGGACGAGGGTGTCGCCGGAACTGGGAGTCTGGGCTCGACGGTACGAGGGTGTCGCCGGAACTGGGAATCTGGGCTCGACGGTACGAGGGTGACGCCGGAACTGGGAGTCTGGGCTCGACGGTACGAGGGTGTCGCCGGAACTGGGAGTCTGGGCTCGACGGTACGAGGGTTTCGCCGGAACTGGGAGTCTGGGCTCGACGGTACGAGGGTGACGCTGGAACTGGGAGTCTGGGCTCGACGGTCCGAGGGTGACGCCGGAACTGGGATCGACGGTACGAGGGTGACGCCGGAACTGGGAGTCTGTGAGTTTCAGTCCTAATGAGGTGACTGGGATGGCGTCCAACCAGCAACCGGAGATTGGGTCGCATTGAGACGGGCGACTCCCCAGTTGCGTCGTAGAGGCTGAAAGCAGAGCCGCGCGGTTCGCCTGGTCCATGGCTCCAGGCGTTGGTGGTGTCGAGAAGGGCGGCTTTCCACGCCTCATGGGCGCGGACCACCGATGAGTGGGGTCCAGCGGACTCGTGGAGGCGGCCTGAGAGAGCGATGGACGCAGCGGCTGAAGCCAAGTAGGCTGAAGGAGCCCGTTGCAGTGCAGAGCTCAGTCACAGCCCCCCCCCCCCCCCCCCCATACGAGCCGGGAGGCAGGCCTGCGCCCATGCAGAGTCCGTTATCCGGATGCCTTAACCATTTGCGTACCAGATAAATTACATAAATATTTCATCCCAATGACCAAGAAAAACATTGGATTGGGACCAAGGCTTATTTTCTTGTCGTACCAGAGATTTTTATACAGTATAAAGAGGATAACCATATTATTACTTATCCTACACCCAAAGGCGGCACAGTACCGCCTTTAACCAATTTAGAAATTTTAAATCTTTCACCTATGAACCCCATGGGCGGCACACTGCCACGCTGGGGGTCGGGATAAAATATGTAAAGGCGGCACACTGCCACGCTGGGGGTAGTGATAAAATTTGTAAAGGCGGCACACTGCCACGCTGGGGGTCGGATGTAAAGGCGGCACTCTGCCGCCATGGGGTTTAAGTTATAATTATAATTGCGGCACATTGCCGCCTTAATGACCATGGTCCTGATCCTGAATTATTTCGAATGAAAAAGGTGGCAGTATGGAGTATGCCGCCTTTTTTAAGTGTTGGTACGCAAAGGGTTTTAATGGAATTCGTAACATATAATCGAAACAATTAAAGATTAAATTTAATTTAGTAGAAGTACTGTAAATTAGGTGCATTCTAGGTCAAATGCCACGGAGCCTGTAGTATCAAGTCAAATATATTGAGTGAGTAACTAATTTATTAAGCTGCACCCACAAAGATTTGAAAGGCAAAAATGTCATATTTTCTTGGCTGTTAGGCGAGGGTAATTACGCACAAAGTGCCTGGCGACTTATTTCCAGTGTAGGCCCCCAGATATATTACTCCCCAGATGGAACTGGTACTCATTTAGCGACCAGTTAATGATGCAATGCAGATATGAGCCCTGTCTAGACCATATAAATAAAGCATTCGCGGCGAAATGAAACACCCTTGGCCTTCCAGAGCAACTAACCCACGAGCACTTCAGCCAGGGATGTGCTAATTCATGGCATCGGATTAAACCACTATGCCAAGGAAGGGCCTATATATCGACAAAACAAACTATACGCAAAACGTTCTCATCAGTGTGCTTCTAGCTAGCATTACAGGCACTCCTCAAAGAGCATCTGAAATTGTTGATGAATGTTATTACACGGCCAAGCAAGTCCGGCAATTCATCAATGTCAACCTGATGAGATGATATTCGTATTATTATCATTATGTGGACAATACCACCCCCACGTCACAGACACTACATACATACGTCAGAGCATCACTCATTAAACAAACACTAATTAATATGTGTCTCTCGTTAAATAGACAAAGGAGCTGCCACCCCCCAAACACTGAGGTGCAATAGCTAATTCCTTAACATCCAACATCAACTAGGGAACCTTTAAGCCATTCTTATTATATTATTATATTACAAGTATGAACTGCTAGCAATACTTGTTACATCGCTGGAACCAACACTTTACCCCCAGGAAACGAGATAATGCAGGTCGCCTAGCAACCACTGGCCTATGAATTCCTATCACAAATATTCCGCAGGCGGTGCTGGAAAGAAGAGAAGACAAGAACGGTAAAGGTTTCGCTGCTAAATGAGTAGAGATTGGTCTGAGACCGGTGGCCTGCGTGCGATGATACACCGTGGAGAGTGCCCCACTATCCCTCAACGCAATCACGGGAATTCTTGAATCTCATGGATAAACATATTCAGGTGTTCTTATCAGCATATGATGATGACGCAAATCCAATTCCATTTCAACCACACCGCATCGGACAACACGCAACAAAATGAATATCAATTTATGTTGTTTTACATTTTAGTCTCCTATTACAACAGCACATACAGGGGTACCCTAACCACAAGCTACTAGAGCTATGAGAAAAATGTTTGAAATTTCTTAGGAATAGGCCCCAGAAATGGGCTAGAATAAGCTGAGAGATACGTATAGAATGATACTTACAGTTGTATTTGTTATATATATTTTCTGTGAATGCCGATGTGATGAACATGGGGTTACACGACCTAACAAACATTCACTGAATCAGTAATTGTTTACGTTACAAAACTAACAGGGCATTGCAAGACCTAAAATATTACAATTCTCACAGATACAAGGGGGGAGGGTCACCCTTACTAGGGGAAAATTTACAAAACATAAGCTGATTACGAGCAAAAATTTAACTGTTACTTTAACTATTGGCTCACTTTTTTGTTTTGGTTAGAATAACTTGGCTCCAATAGTTCACCGAGATGGTATTCTCGTCAATATCCCCTCCCCCCACCAACTGTCTCAATTTTCAAGAATAAATTTTGAATTTCAAATCGTCCGAAGCGTATAGACTGCTACGCCTACATCAGATCACATTTCTTGTGACACATTTCTTAGGCTTAATGTAACATACATAACATTGTTTATGTTCCATGTCATAATGTACACACTTGTAAATTGTACTTCAATAATGAAAAAGGTGTCACATATCCATCACCGGTAAAAAAAAACAAGACTCGAACAAAAGAAAAACAAAAGTTGACAGTCGATATCAGACGCAGTAATTTTACAATTTTACCATAATTATAACTATTTATTGTACGGTAAATAAAATAAGCTTTATTTACCGTTCGTCCCAATATCTGTTATTTACCGATCGAGCGCTTCGAGGGATGTAAATAAGTCGGATTGAGGGCGAAAAGGTCGAATATTTATTACGTAAGTAGAGAGCAGCTTATCTACATAAACCAATATTGGATATTGAGTACGCCGCGCAAACACTAATTTTGGAATACCTTTTGAGTGCGTGAATGGATTTTGATCAAATTACGTACAAACCTTTTCTACGTCAATGGTCTTTGAACACATTTAATAATATTTAAGAAATTCCACCAAAAATATTTTATTTTACTTTTTTTGCAGGGACAAAGTAAAATCAATGCAATCCTATGGGTTACTTTTTTTCCCTAGGGAAAAAAAGGCAACATTTTTTCCCGATTTTGGTCTAAATTCGAGCAAAAAAGTAACAATTTAAAAATAAAAACGTTTAACACACCCCTCGCCCGTAGCATTGAAAATCGTATTGGTGGGTTCTTTATGTAAAACCTCAATGATTGCAGTTGGCAACAATTGGATTATTGATGACAACAATTATTACCCACCCGAATTAGTGTAATCATTTACGTTATAATGCAATTTCTACAAGAAAACACCAAAGTAAGGAATAATTTCTCGCATTCCGATGTTGTAAAGATGATAAAAAAAAGGTATGTTAAAAAAGTATCTTACATAGTTACTTTTACGCTCGAATAAACCCCAAAATCGGGAGAAAAAGGGAGTCCATTTGCACCCTAGAAAAAAGTAACCCATACAATTGCATTGATTTCACTTTTTTTCCCTGGAAAAATCTAAAATAATACTTTTTAGGGAGTTTCTTAAATTTAGTTTATTTAATTTAGTTTATTTAATTTAGTTTATTTAATTTAGTTTATTTAATTTAGTTTATTTAATTTAGTTTATTTAATGTAGTTTATTTAATTTAGTTTATTTAATTTAGTTTATTTAATTTAGTTTATTTAATGTAGTTTATTTAATTTAGTTTATTTAATTTAGTTTATTTAATTTAGTTTATTTAATTTAGTTTATTTAATTTAATTTAGTTTATTTAATTTAGTTTATTTAATTTAGTTTATTTAATTTAGTTTATTTAATTTAATTTATTTAATTTAGTTAGTTCATTTAATTTAGTTTATTTAATGTAGTTTATTTAATTTAGTTTATTTAATTTAGTATATTTAATTTAGTTTATTTAATTTAGTTTATTTAATTTAATTTAGTTTATTTAATTTAGTTTATTTAATTTAGTTTATTTAATTTAGTTTATTTAATTTAGTTTATTTAATTTAGTTTATTTAATTTAGTTTAGTTTATTTAATTTAGTTTATTTAATTTAGTTTATTTAATTTAGTTTATTTAATTTAGTTTATTTAATTTAGTTTATTTAATGTAGTTTATTTAATTTAGTTTATTTAATTTAGTTTATTTAATTTAGTTTATTTAATTTAGTTTATTTAATTTAGTTTATTTAATTTAGTTTATTTAATTTAGTTTATTTAATTTAGTTTATTTAATTTAGTTTATTTAATTTAGTTTATTTAATTTAGTTTATTTAATTTAGTTTATTTAATTTAGTTTATTTAATTTAGTTTATTTAATTTAGTTTATTTAATTTAGTTTATTTAATTTAGTTTATTTAATTTAGTTTATTTAATTTAATTTAGTTTATTTAATTTAGTTTATTTAATTTAGTTTATTTAATTTAGTTTATTTAATTTAGTTTATTTAATTTAGTTTATTTAATGTAGTTTATTTAATGTAGTTTATTTAATTTAGTTTATTTAATTTAGTTTATTTAATTTAGTTTATTTAATTTAGTTTATTTAATTTAGTTTATTTAATTTAGTTTATTTAATTTAGTTTATTTAATTTAGTTTATTTAATTTAGTTTATTTAATTTAGTTTATTTAATTTAGTTTATTTAATTTAGTTTATTTAATTTAGTTTATTTAATTTAGTTTATTTAATTTAGTTTATTTAATTTAGTTTATTTAATTTAGTTTATTTAATTTAGTTTATTTAATTTAGTTTATTTAATTTAGTTTATTTAATTTAGTTTATTTAATTTAGTTTATTTAATTTAGTTTATTTAATTTAGTTTATTTAATTTAGTTTATTTAATTTAGTTTATTTAATTTAGTTTATTTAATTTAGTTTATTTAATGTAGTTTATTTAATGTAGTTTATTAAATGTAGTTTATTTAATGTAGTTTATTTAATTTAGTTTATTTAATTTAGTTTATTTAATTTAGTTTATTTAATTTAGTTTATTTAATTTAGTTTATTTAATTTAGTTTATTTAATTTAGTTTATTTAATTTAGTTTATTTAATTTAGTTTATTTAATTTATTTTAATATTATTTAAATGTGTTGAAAGAGTATCGAATTAGAAAAAGTTTGCAAGTAATTTGAACAAAATCCATTCACTCACTCAAAAATGCAAGACATACACCAAAACGTAACTCTGGTTTATGTTGATAAGCTGATCTCTAATTACGTAATAAATATTCGAGAACATTAAATTATTTAACATTGAGTAAGGCAGCATCTCAGGAGTTGGAGAGTACAGTAATTTAAATTGCAGTAACTATGGAAGCAATATAGTAAAATACTATAGTTCAATTAATTTTATAACACTATATCGCTCTATATTTTATTAAAGAATTGAACAACAGAAAAGTACCCATTTAAAAATAAAATTACGTATTTAATGGGAAAAACTTAGAAAATTTTCTATTCAATATACCCTCAATCCTTTATTAACTTCGCTGGCGCTCATTAAATAAAATGCCTCGAGAATAGTGAAAAAATGTTCTATTTTTTCCCATGTAATAAACAATTATCTCATTGTAAAATATGTTGTTTTCCTTAAAATATTCAATTTCGAATTAAAAGTTAACATAACAAAGTTATTGCAATTTGAGGTAATGTTCCACCATTGTGTAATTAAATAATACTACCTACTACATACCAGCTATACTTTGTGAGTGAAGATGATAATTCAAGAACGTTAATAAAATAATCAACCAAAAAATTGATTCAACTAGCTACTGGGGCAAAATATCATACGAGAAAACATTTTATGCTAAACATATTAACGGAATTACTGATCTAGAACTAGAATAAATAATACGAACTCAACAGAATGATCTTCTAGATCGTTGATTGGATAAATATTTTGTTATACCCATTTTGGAAGTTTGATTGGATAATTACTTTATGGTCCGAAATCCAGACATTAAAATCTTTATTGTCCGCACTTTTGCGGACATAAGGGGGATATTTTAAATAAAAATATAATGACATATAAAGTTGTGGGTTAATTACGGTACGACTTGAGGTCTACACGACCATTTTATTAAATTCATTACACCATGCATTAAATTAATGAGATTCACAGCGCATTTAATGATAAGTTTGTCCGCCGTAGTATAACTAGTGATCGTATATTTCCAATTAAAAGCTAAACATTCGACAATATTTGATATCATATGAAACGGAGGACTACAGGCCATGATGGCCTATAGTTTAGGACGCCTAAATGCAGTAGATCCGGAAAAAGGATGTAAATATTCTGGTTTCTAAAATGTGAATAGAACAGGGTAGAATATGTTAGCCAAATAATAAACTAATACATCCCAGTGGTGGAGAATAAACTAATACATCCCAGTGGTGGAGAATAAACTAATACACCCCAGTGGTGGAGAATAAACTAATACATCCCAGTGGTGGAGAATAAACTAATACATCCCAGTGGCCAGTGGTGGAGAATAAACTAATACATCCCAGTGGTGGAGAATAAACTAATACATCCCAGTGGTGGAGAATAAACTAATACATCCCAGTGGTGGAGAATAAACTAATACACCCCAGTGGTGGAGAATAAACTAATACACCCCAGTGGTGGAGAATAAACTAATACACCCCAGTGGTGGAGAATAAACTAATACATCCCAGTGGTGGAGAATAAACTAATACACCCCAGTGGTGGAGAATAAACTAATACATCCCAGTGGTGGAGAATAAACTAATACATCCCAGTGGTGGAAATATAACAGACCAACATGAAACTTTATGTAACAATAATACACCATGACCGGTAAAATAGTGTTATTTTCTGATGACACGGACCCCCATCCAAAAAAAACTTTTTGTACAAATCCCTATCATATTGCTTGAAATTTGAAACACAACTAGTTCAACTCACCGTCGATGTCCACATGAAGCCGGAATTTTAGATTTTGCTTTTAAATTTTTTATATAAGCGTTTTAAAAAAAGTGTCGTGTCTTGAAATTGTACCCTCCGTATCGTGGCTATTCTTCATATTAGTCGTGATTTATATATATTATATATCATTAGAAAGCTTGCGTTGGGATAATTACAAATATGAAATATCTGAATCTCGTTGAGAAACAGCTGAGATATAGGCGTTCAAAGATTGCAAGAATTATCCTTCGCTGTCGGAGTCAATTTATTCTATTTAATAAATACACAATGTTCTGGAACATTTTGTTTATGTATGATTAGCTACATAATAGATAGTGCATAGGCATACCTTTCTTGTACACCTACTCATGAGATAAATAATACGTTCTAGAATATGTATTCATTAAATGGAATGATTATCCCTTAGTGAACAATAATTCTTGCAAACTTTGAACGCCTGTTGTATCTCAGCAGTTTCTCAACAACGAAATTCACACATTGTTTGGAATCTTTGCAACGCAGGCATTCTTAATAATATTAAAAAATTACGACTAATAATGTGAAGAATGGCCTCGATACGGAGGGTGCGATTTCGCAAGACACTTTTATAAAACGAATATAAATACTTATTTATTTATTTATTTATTTGTGTGGAATTAATTTCGCACTACCAAATCGCCAGGGCGACATTTTCTAACTTTATTTCGCAGTGCGACATTATTTCTCAGTATGTCCCTACGCCATGTATTTCCAGTATATCCAGTATGTCACCGCGTCATTACTAGGTTGTTCTAGAAAGTTTGAGTGCACAACTACAAATCCCCCACAAATAAATACAATTAGATTCGCCATTGTTCATAATTAGCACATTAAAGCTTTTACGGACCTCGTTCTATTATCCTCGTGTAGTAACCTCGTGCCCTAACGCTATAATGTGCTATTTTATGAATAATGACGTATATAGTTAATTACAGGAAAAATCGAAAATTCAGGCTTCATGGGATCCTCGATGGTGAGTTGAACTAAAAGAACATTTAGTTGTGTTTCAAAATTTTTTTGGAGGGGGGGGGGGGGGGGGGGGGGGGGTTCCTTTTAGAAAATGACTAACTTTTGATTGTCTTTCTCTTCCTCCTGGCGTTGTTTCTCCATGACTGCCATGATTATGGATTTCTCTTCCTCTGTGAGATGCGAAAGATCTGGCATTGGGACACCAGACATAGTTAGTGGATAGCCAATGGCAGTAGATTAGCAGCTGTAACAGTTGGTATACAGGTTACAGTGGGGATATGATTTCCAAGCAACAAACATCCAATCAAAGTTAAACGAATATTTCAGACTATAAGAACAATAAATTATGAATAAATACCAAATACATTATAATAATTATAAATTTAATCCATCAGACAGTTATTGGCAAGTTATAAGAATTTATAACTAGGAACAGTTGTTATTAGTTTATAATTTTACATAACTCATTTTCACTATCTACATAATTCGGACATATGGGTGGCTACTAATACAAATCTCGGCAATCTCGGCGAATTAATGGAAAGGAGCAGTTTACAGTGTAATTTATTATAACCAAAACGATAAACGATAGTCAATATAGTTTCATTAAATTAAACCGTTTAATTTTTGCTCATATAGAACCGATTTCCCCCAAGCGGGTTGTATTTTGAATTGGTCAACCCACCTACTATCCACCCACCTATCCCGCCCACCTATCCTATCAAACCCGCCCACCTATCCGACATAATTAAATACTGAACGGTTGGGTAAACATTTAAATGGTTCTTGAGTATCACAATCAGAAAGATAAACAAATAATCTCTATATTCAGTTAAAATATAACCTATTTAGAACCGTATTTTCACAATTATTACATTTCAATTGATGAGGAGTAATTGGGAATCCTTAAACAGTTTTTACAATATTTTGTGCAAAAAATTTGTACAATGTAAATAATATATACAATACAGCAAATCTAATAGTTTTGATTAATTTATCAATTAAATTATTATAACAACTATATTTAATTATTGACATCTGAAAGGTAGATGAATAAATTATTACGGATTAGAGTATTAATTACAAGATAAATAAAATTATTATTAGTTGACATTAATTAAATTACTTTTAAAAATAATTATTACAGATCAGTTAGATTAAGCAAAGAAAGTTATAGAGATATTTAATAGTTACATTTTACGAATATTTTAGTTAAAGTTTTAAATAACCATTAATGATAGTAAGATCGTATTTTGTGAGGAGAAAGTTTGACTGTCTCTGCAGGCATCTGAGGAAAGGGAAAGAACCTAACATAATAAATGGATGATGTTGTTTCCCTACCTGCATAACCTACGCTGGAGTAAGGGGGTACAGCTGAGCTGGTTCCGTCCATTCAGCCATACTTGGTTTCTTAAGCAGAGCAGCAAATGGAATCGCGCCCAGTACAGGTAGGGATAACCCTGTCTGATACCAGAAGAAGGGGCTCCGCTCCACAACGCTATTATGCGATGTGACGCAACGGTGCGGTGGTAGTGGGTTCGTGTTACCCTCAACATCCCTAACGCAACTCTGTGAATGAGGAATTGAGTTCAGAATGTCGCCGCTACGTGGAGTGATCCTATGGGGGAAAACATTAATAGTGAATAAAGGAAAATAATTTAAAAAAATCGTTCTTTAGTGTAGTTCTTTAGTATACTGTAAATGACTCTTTCTCATCAAGACCGACTTACTTTATATCTAATTAATTAATAGTGAGCAATCGCAATTTTCATTATGAAGTTAAATTATACAGTACGTCGGTGGCGAATACCGGGGGGTACTATTTATAACTTCTATAGACCTAATGACTGGTTATTTAAATGGGGGGGGGGGGGGGGGGGGGGGGTAATACGACCTTAGGTGTTTTTTTTGTTATGTGTAACTCTGAAACAAACGCAGTTGGGAATCTGAAATTTTACAACTTTTCCTAAAAATCTATTGCCATCCTAATAACGATAACAGTTTTGAAAAATATTCCAAACTTTTCGAGTTAGGTATAGCACCACATTCAAACCCTACTTTTGGCTCTATTGAGTTAGGTATAGCACCACATTCAAACCCTACTTTTGGCTCTATTGAGTTAGGTATAGCACCACATTCAAACCCTACTTTTGGCTCTATTGAGTTAGGTATAGCACCACATTCAAACCCTACTTTTGGCTCTATTTTTGAGACGATGAAATATGATTTGTATTTGTAATCTCTATTTTTGAGTTACACCATTTTCTTGCTGTTCGCAATTAGATGGAATGCTTATAAAATATGGTAGATAGAAATTTCAAACTTTAGTTTTAAGGCGTGTGCCAAATTTTGGTGCTAGCACCAAAAATATGTCACTTTTGTAAATTGACATTTTGGGGTTCTGATTTCGATTGAATAAATACAGTACGAGCTGCACCAAGCGCATCAAACTTGTATTTTTCGGAAGTCGGTGCAAAATTTGGTGGTAGGCCTAGCACCAAATTTAGAAATCCATCAAATATGCCACTTGATAGTGTCATCTGAATTCAAAGGAATTATTAAAAATTGCATAAGAGTTGTCAAACTTACTTTTTGTGGCGCCGGGTGAATATTTTTGCGTCAGCACCAAATGTTAAAATAAGCAAATTGATCAATAGGCCTACTATAAGATAGTATCTTGTTTGTTGCGTTATTGGTTTATGAGGGCTATGATTCCGATGGAATAAATAAAAACGGAACGGCACTGGACATCTCAATCTCAAACTTGTATTTTTTTGTATTTCTTGTATTTATTTGGTGCGATCACCAAAATTTACATTATTTCTCCGAAAATCTGGAGCATTAAACAGGTTTATTCCATTAGAATCAGCGCCCAATAAAACCTAAAATTTGAATTAATATTTATTGTATAAGTCAATTAAATATTTTGTGTTCAAACTGAAAACTGCTGGTTACTTACTAGATTGTTTCATATTTTGCCAATGTAGAGGTATATGTAAAACTCCATTTATAGTAACCAGATGATTTTTCATGGATTCCTTCCAATCTTTCCAATCCTTCCAATGGATTCAGCGCCTCAGAAAACCTATGTGAAAAAGAGATTAGAGACTTTCATCATGACCTACTTAAAAGATATATTTTGTACAGTAGGTCGTGGTCTTTTGTAGGTCATGCTTTCATATTTTCCGAAATATAGTGACACATACATTTTATTATATTTGTGGGTGTCGATGCTAAACAAAACTGTACCCCTATGATATTGAATTCAAAGATCAAGTGAAGACCTCCAAAATCGGAAGGGCATACAAGGTATCCTCCACATTAAATAACTGAACAAGGGAATTGAAATAACTTGGAATAACATCTACTCTGAATAAAAGATAACTTTATTCCGTTCAGCAGTAGAACTTGCCCCACCCCCAAAAAATTTATACAAATCTTAATTATATGGCAAGAAATAGTTTCACCTACTGTAACTCAACCGCGGGGGAGTCAGAATTGTTATTTTTGCTCTCAATTCTTATAGACATGCGTTTAAAAAAAGGTGCCTCCGTCGATATTCCACCAGTAACGCTGCTGTTATGTTAACTGATAGATAGCTATGGCCATGCAAGGATTCCTAATATGTAACACCATCTGAATTTCGTTGAAAAATAGCTGAGATATGAGCGTTTAAAACTTCAATCAGTTTTCAGTTACTGTATGAGCGAGGCCAGTTTATTTTATTTAATAAAAACACAAAATTTTGAAATATTTTGTTTATGTATAAATAGACGTAACAGTATGATTAAAGATGTAAATATTGCATTGTTGCCAGCTGCGTATGGGATAAACGATTTTCCAGAATATGGTGAATTTATTTAATAGAATAAAATAGCCTCGCGGAGATGGAAAACCATACAACATTTGAACGATCATATCTCAGCTATTTTACGACGAAATTCAGATTGTATTAAATATTTGGAATCATAATTTTGAAAATGAATTCTGACTCACCCACCCAGGAGTTACGTGAAAATATCTATGTTTC
Source organism: Nemertoderma westbladi (assembly GCA_032718475.1). NCBI lineage: Eukaryota > Metazoa > Xenacoelomorpha > Nemertodermatida > Nemertodermatidae > Nemertoderma > Nemertoderma westbladi. Next base: position 24,364 of record JAUCBJ010005123.1, read on the forward strand.
CAAGTTCATGCAATGTCATTAAGATTAATTGTAGAATTGTTTTTAGTGTAGAAGAGGGGGGGGGGGGGGTACCCGAATAACGACACTATATTCCAGGACATGTTGTATGGCAGTCCCTGTTGGTTGGGCTCCCTCTTACCATAAGACACAAAATCACTTGATGGTACAACCTGTATACCAGTAAACTACGTATGGTTCATGGTATTAAACTACAATACTCACCGAACAAATGAAGCATTGTACAATGACCGAGAATTGCAAATCCCAGCTTGACTCTGCAGGCAGGATCGTAAATGAGCAGGTTACAGACAGAGAGGCGGATTTAATAAGAAGCAATAATGAGCAAAAGTTAGCACATGTTACAAGAATAAAGGTAGTTTATGTATATTTAATGTATATATTATGCAGGGATGTAAAGGGTTAAAATCATAAAAATATTGATTTTGATGAAAATAAATATTGATGCTTGGGCTTCCAATTAGGAAGCCCTGTTTCGATGCCTTTACGGTGCAGCACTGTTTGGCCCAAAATGCTACAGTCTAGCCCAACCCAATATTCCATCCTCGACTAGTTGATAAAAGGAAACCAAGGGAATACAATGGAAGGGTTTAACTGTGCTACTGTGGAAGACAAGGCATTCCCTGGCCTAAAAATCCTAAAATATCCACTCATTAATTTATTTCTCTATTGTTATTTTCCTTAGTCGATCTAACACCATGTGGACGATACCGATCAGCTGATCACATGCAACGTCTGTGCCTTCAGTAGGGTGTAGTCCATTACAATCAACTACTATATATTAAATTTATTGAATTATAATATTCTAAAAAATATTGACATTTAGAGGTCGACCAAGGACCAATCAACAAAAACGCACTTTGCGAGACTCCCTCAATTTAGTGGTGACCAAATTTCGTTACTAACTCACAATGTTGGCACACTGATCTTACCTGGCACACTGATCTTACCTGGCACACTGATCTTACCATTATGCTAAATACGAAGCGCGATAACCAAACTGGTAAATAAGAAATAGTTCTTTCAATGACAATACAGAACCATCCGAACCTTTATTGATAGATTTAGTGGGTGTGGACACCTTTACTATTCCATACAATCCCTTCTAGTGCAGATTTTTTGAGGATTTCAAAACTTCAAACCGTTTGTTAATAGCTAATGTTGCTGTTAATATCCTGGTTGCTGATTTCATTTCCTACGTCAGTTTTCACTTTTAACCAAACCTACTATGTCTGTCTGTCGGTGCTTCTGTCTAGCATGCGATCTGTCTGTCAAAGTAATAGGAAATAGCTAAAAATTTTGTTATGGGTGTTTTAATGGTTGGTGATTTCATTTCCGATGTCAGTTTTCATGTATTACGTCATCCACATTGTCTGTTAAGCTGTCGGTCATATTTTGATGGACAGATCGACAGCAATTCAGACAGACATGGCGCAGTCAAATGAGAAAACTGACTTCAGAAATAAAATCAACGACCCGGAAAACCCTTGCAACAAAATTTTCAGCTGGGTGGTGTGGATTCTAACATTTTAATTAATTAAATTACCATAATACTTTAAAAGCGTTTTCTGAAGAATGAAAATATTAAATTTATAAATGCAAAGGCTTTTCCAAAAATTAACAAATTTAAGTGAAATTTGGCATGAATGATGGATGATGCTAACACCCCTATAACCACGTTTTTCATTTTGTTTGTGGATGGTAGACCTAAATAAAAAATAGGTACAACTTAATTAATAGACTAAAAAACAATGAGGTCTGATGGAAGGCATCGGTTAGAGCGACAGACTTGCAGCCTGGGGGTCACCAGTTCACCGGTCACCAGTTCGATCCCAACTGTGCCCAGTACGGGTTCCTTGTACTCTAACCAAAATGTTTGGTGTGTATGTGTAAACCATGTAGGTAGGTGGGTGGTTGTTGCCAGGTGGATATATAATTGTTGGCAATGAGGGCACCATGATTATACCAATTAGTAAATAATCAAACTCTGCTAAGAAATAAGCGATTGACAAAAATTATAATTTAAGAAACGAAAGAAATTGAAAAAAAATTCCCATATCTTCAATCACTCCGTTTATTTCTTTAAATAAATAAATTAAAATTGCAGAAATATTTGATCACTCATCCAATTTGTGTAGTTTGGTCACGTCGATTCAATAATAAATACATTAAATTAAATAAATATAAAAATTATTAAGAATATGGAATTAGTTTAAAGAGTAAAATTTGTTTTGTAGATTAATTAAATATCAGCTGGTCGGTCATCGATAAAATAAAAATTTTTATCGCCAAAACCTTTTATCGTTAAATTTTTAGAAACTTTTTAATTTTATACTTTACTAGCAGGCAATACCCGAGGCATGTTACCCGGTATTTCCCGCTACCGGCATAGGCCTACAACTGGCGTACTGGTACCGGTATAGGCCTACTGACGTACCGGTACCCAGTACCGGTACCGAACGTGAATTAAACTTTTCGAAAAGTGGCCTATAACGACCGCTGGTTAAAGTTATACACACATGCCAAGTTCCAGCGCAATCCCTCCGCCCGTTTTGGAGGAGTTCGAACACAGTGAGAGAGAGAGAGAATTTGATTTTTATAGGTATAGATCAGCTAGCAGTTTATAATTATTTAGCTTTTGTTTCAGTTCCATTAAACATAGTTATTCACTACTATACTTAACGTACTCAATATATATTATAGTTCGTTAATTTGTTAATAAAATAAATATTTTATAGCCCTCCTTATTTTAAAATGAGGACTAGAATTACTATCGATAAAATATTATACGAATACACAGGGATAGAATGGAATATATCAATATATCAAAATATTTTAATAATTTTTGTATTTTTCTACATTCGCGATTTGGTATATAAGTTAATATCTCTAATAATCTCAAAGAACGACAGTAGAAGATTACATACCGGTATATGAATGAAAAATTACCGACCCCAGACCCAGATACCATAATATATAAAAAGGTACAAACTAATTAAATAATTGTATATGGGACTACGTTTTATGAGTGCCATATTTGCTGAGCCGCATAATTAAAAATATTGCGTTGTGCTAATAATGATGTAACGGAAGGCTATATACATCTCATATTACCTCTCTATTTATCAAAGTAGTCTTTGACCCCCACACGTCGCCACTGCCAACCGACCCCCCATCCCCACACTTCGCCACTGCCAACCGATCCCCCTCCCCCACACTTCGCCACTGCCAACCGATCCCCCCTCCTCCCCTTCACTTCGCCACTGCCAACCAATCCCCCCCTCCTCCCCTTCACTTCGCCACTGCCAACCGATCCCCCTCCCCTTCACTTCGCCACTGCCAAGTGCCAACCGATCCCCCATCCCCACACTTCGCCACTGCCAACCGATCCCCCCTCCTCCCCTTCACTTCGCCACTGCCAACCAATCCCCCCCTCCTCCCCTTCACTTCGCCACTGCCAACCGATCCCCCTCCCCTTCACTTCGCCACTGCCAAGTGCCAACCGATCCCCCCCTCCCCTTCACTTCGCCACTGCCAACCGATCCCCCCTCCTCCCCTTCACTTCGCCACTGCCAACCGATACCACCCCCCTTCACTTCGTCACTGCCAACCGATCCCCCCCCATTTCGCCACTGCCAACCGACCCCCCCCCCCCCCCACACTTCGCCACTGCCAACCGATTCCCCCCTCCTCCCCTTCACTTCGCCACTGCCAACCGATCCCCCCCTCCTCCCCTTCACTTCGCCACTGCCAACCGATCCCCCCTCCTCCCCTTCACTTCGCCACTGCCAACCGATACCCCCCCCCCTTCACTTCGTCACTGCCAACCGATCCCCCCACATTTCGCCACTGCCAACCGACCCCCCCCCCCACACTTCGCCACTGCCAACCGACCCCCCCACACTTCGCCACTGCCAACCGATACCCCCCCCCCCCCCCACATTTCGCCACTGCCAACCGACCCCCCCCCCCACACTTCGCCACTGCCAACCGACCCCCCCCCACACTTCGTCACTGCCAACCGATCCCCCTCCCCCACACTTCGCCACTGCCAACCGATCCCCCCCCCCACACTTCGCCACTGCCAACCGATCCCCCTCCCCCACACTTCGCCACTGCCAACCAATCCCCTCCCCCACACTTCGCCACTGCCAACCGAACCCCCTCCCCTTCACTTCGCCACTGCCAACCGATCCCCCCCACACTTCGTCACTGCCAACCGATCCCCCCACTTCACCACTGCCAACCGATCCCCCTCCCTTTCACTTCGCCTCTGCCAACCGATCCCCCTCCCCTTCACTTCGCAACTGCCAACCGATCCCCCCACATTTGGCCACTGCCAACCGACCCCCCCCCCCACACTTCGCCACTGCCAACCGATCCCCCTCCCCCATACTTCGCCACTGCCAACCGATCCCCCTCCCCCACACTTCGCCACTGCCAACCGATCCCCCTCGCCCACACTTCGCCACTGCCAACCGATCCCCCTCCCCCACACTTCGCCACTGCAACCGATCCCCTCCCCCACACTTCGCCACTGCCAACCGACCCCCCCCCTCACTTCGCCACTACCAACCGATACCCCCCTCACTTCGCCTCTGCCTACCGATACCCCTTCCTCCCCTTCACTTGGCCAAGGCCAACCGATCCCCCCCTCCTCCCCTTCACTTCGCCAAGGCCAACCGATCCCCCCTCCTCCCCCCTCTATGTACATCAGCAACCCTCGCGCTGTGCTGTACTGCTCTCCGCGCTCGTTCTTCCGCTCTGTGCTGTTTCAACGACTGTTCCGCAGCTTCCGAGTCCAGACCATCCCAACCCGGTTCCACCCCGGTCTCTAGGGGCGCCTCCGACCAGTCGTCTAGGTAATGGGAGGTCTGTACCGACGGCACATATCGAGTATCTACTGCTAAGCGGTCCCCAATGCGACTGGATGTGTCGTCATCTGTCGATTTCTTTACTAATACCTAAAATAAATATAGTTTACGCGGGGAAAAATATAATCATGAATGGTTTGGTTGGATTGGAGAATTTACATAAGTCAGAAATCACTCTGTAGTTGAGTCAATGGCTCAAAATGACCGCACACACCAAACTGCCAAATGTGTATTTAGTGCTGTATGCCCTAGTGGGTTTGAAAAATTAATATAATTCGAATTTGATTGAAAACATTAGGCCTAAGGGAAAGGAGCAGGTTACAGTCGCGGTGTTTTCTAACCAAATCAATAAACGATACTTTATTTCCCTTGCGGTCAATTTGCGCTGAGGATCACTATTTTAACTTGCGGTCAATGTTGCGCCACTATAGACAGAAAATATAGTCAGTGTCATAGACAGAAACTAATTCCGAAATCTGGATATTGAAAGGAGCGGTGCCACGTGCCAATAGTCTGATAGTACTAGTAGCGCATTTAATATTCATTTATTATAGTCGTAGGCGTAGCGACGTAACGCCAAGCCAAGTAACGATCAAGTAATAAGAATAAGGAACACATTATTAACTGCCTTTTAAAAAAATAGCAAATAGATAGCCTAACCCGACGATATTATCTGAATATTATGTATTATAGGCCTAAATCAATCAGTCAATGACGTAAATCAAATTCTTAGTAAATTACTAATTAAAAAAACAACCCTGTCTTCCTTATGCTCAGCCTCATATAGTCAATTCAACCAGCTACTCAGCTAGGCCAGACCCACCTTAACTTGTTTGATTAACTTTGGCTCCATTCCCTGGAGTTGAAAGTAGTCCACATTGTCTACTGTATCGCTGGTTGAATTATTTCTAACCCTCGATACCCCACCGGAAACGGTACCAGCGGACGCCGTCGGTAATGGACTACCGGTACCGGTACAGTTGGGCTCGATATTAACTTCCACCAGCTCCTCCCCCCAATCCTTCCATTCATCCACCGAAGAGTTTCCTTTGTTATTGTACGGAAGAGAAAATGAAGAGTTACTCGGCCTGTATTCACTGTTCGGTCGACGTTTTAGGAAACACAGGGCGCGTTTAAAGAGAGCTAACAGTCCAAATATACAATTGCACATTCTCCTTATGGTCATTGCTGCTGTGTACAGGTAGGCCTATACCGCACTGCTTTAATGTCTGGTTTACAGTTCAGCAGTTCGATGGTTGTAGTTAGTTAGAATAGGCCTTGAGCAGTTGAGAAGGCACGTATGTAAGTCCATTGATAGCTTAAAGCTCAGTAGCTGCGAATGCTATACATTACAGCCTGACAGCATTACTGCATTACACTGTTACATCAGTACATGTAATATAATACAGTACCGGTAATACAATACAGTAATACTGTAATACAGTACAGTACAGTACCTAAGTTTATAGTACTGTTGGCTTCCTGGAAAACACGCAACAGCTCTATAACCAATGGGCAGCATTGGCGCAACAGCGCAACAACCCAGGATTGGTTTATTCATTCCACTCTAATTCCATTGGCTTGTACATTCTGTTGCGTTCTATGGCATTCCATTTCTGTCAATTCTTCTGAAATTAAGTCGTAATACTTTGTCTAATTCCTGGCCTTATGGGGCGACCCGTAAGACTGGCTGGGCTGGTAATCAAACTATTATGCCATAGAGTATTGAAGTAATAATTTAATAAACTAATAATACAAAAGAATATATCACTTTAAAAAAAAAAATCATTTAGTACATCGGTAGGTCTTTCCGGAATTTAAGTAACTTTAAGATACGTAGAAAAGGAACAACTGTATATAAAAACATTTTTTTTCAATATTTGCGACATTAATTTATTGCTAGTTAGAATCTAGTTAGAATTAAGAAAGATATCAAAGTTTATCATGTGACGTATCAGCGTAAATAGAGTTCCTCAACCTCAACTCTCCCACAGATACAGCGATCATCTTCAAGATCCCCGTAGATGAGTCTCATAACTGTATGTGCCAGATTACTGTAGCTTGACCTAACAGAAGTCCAAGAATGAACGTCTCTTGACTGCGACTGCAGTCCAAAGTGATTGGGTTATAGATGGTTTTAGTTCAACATCGCCAAATTTATCGGTAATTCTGAGATATTTTGCCCATAAAAATTCGCTATAGTTATCCACCTCTGACTTTGTGTATTTCAATTGATGATCTTCCAGTTGATTTATATCAATTAGTCGTGCTGACCTCATATTTTATTTCCATGCTAGGAACTGCTTCACATCGTCTTTACATGGCCGTTATTATATATATTTATTATATTACAGTATATTTGTATTTATTGTTTGCACGAATGTATTTATTCACTAGCTGGATGATCAGTACGAGAAAGGAGTTTCAAGAAATACTTCACACGGACTATCTTACAACATATTTCAGGTGGTAAAATTGCGCCCGAAATTTTGGTTTCTGTCTGTCTGGGTTGAATAGTGTACCAACTGCCCCTTTCAACATTGCGGCCCATAAATCTTCCATAGTTTTTCACGATCGTTCTGAGGTCCAGACAGGTTAGCATGATCCACAGATGTTCCCATAACTAAATCATCCGTTTTCTCGGCATTTATCTTTAGGCGTCATCGTTGACACCATTCAAATATTTCCATGACCTACTATGAGCACCATGGACTATGTGAGAACTATGGACTACATGACCGCCTGGAGACTTTGTAGACCCAGACTGATACTCTCGTACTGTATTTATCATCGTGAGTTGGGCAAGGTTTGTAACGAGTGTTATCATTTGCATGCTTTAAATTTATTCAACATTTTCTTTATAAAAAAAAAAGCATATATAATGCCATGCAGTAGATAGTACTGTTCCGTTAATGTTAAATGTTAATATGTTAATATATTATAATATCGGTAATGTTAATATATTTACTACGAATAAAAGCTATCAGCTCCAAACAACACGGTTTTTTGCAGAAAAGGTCAACCTTCACACAACTACTTGAATCTTCATTTGACTGGGTTAGGATTCGCAATAGTGGACGACCAGTGGATATTATTTATACAGATTTCCAGAGGGCTTTTGACAAAGTATCTCATCAGAAACTCCTTATTAAACTTCACTCGTTTGGTATACAAGGCAGTTTGTTAGCTTGGATTTCGGCATTCCTGTGTAACCGCTACCAACGTACAGTAATAAATGGAGCTCTGTCAGATCTGGCTTTGGTCACCAGCGGAGTTCCGCAAGGAAGCGTTGTTGCTCCGCTCCTGTTTATCATTTTCATAAATGATATTACGGACAACATCCACAAATGTGAAGCTCTATGCGGATGACACGAAATTATACAACTCTATATTCAAAGATCTTAACTCCATGCTTCTACAAGAAGATATCAACTCAATATGCGAATGGGCAAAGGTTTGGCAGATGAGTTACAATGTCAAAAAGTGCTCAGTCGTCTCTCTACAGGCTAATAGTCAAACGGTGCGTTCCTACTACATGGGTGAAACGTGTCTACAACATCTCAGCGAAGCGAAGGATTTAGGTGTTATAATATCATCCGACTTGAGATTCAGTGAGCATGTGGGGCTTGTGTCTGCCAAGGCACGTAGAACCTGTTGTCAGATTCGTCGAAACTTTCATCATCGCAGTGCATACCATCAATTTGAGCTATTTAGAGTTTATGCACGGTCAATCTTAGAATACAATTGCGCAATCTGGTGCCCCTATCTTGATAAGGACATCAATATTATAGAACAGGTTCAACGAGATTTTACCCGTCGCCTGCCCGGCCTTCAAGGTTTGAGCTACGCAGAGCGACTGAACCGGCTCAACACCCGTTCCCTTGAGGAACGGCGCATCGTTATCGATCTGGTGGAAATGTTTAAAATTATTCGTGGGTTCAGTCCTATATCTGATCTACAGATGTTTCAACTGCCAACCACCCGAACTCGATCAAACGGTTACAATGTAACCATTCCTCACTCGCGTAACTGTATCCATCAGAACCACTTATCGGTCCGTCGCATTACCCTGTGGAACTTTCTTCCCTCAACAGTTGTTGGTGCCTCCACCACGTTGGGTTTTCGCACCCAAATCAATAACATTGATTTATCTGCTCAATGCACTGGTTCCTGGAAAAACACCATGAATACCGTCCATATCTACTCCAACGTTAATTAATTATCTATCATTATTATTATTGATTAAATATTAAATGTGTTGGCTTAATTTAAAACTAATAAACTCAGCCGCCATACAAGATTGTGATGAATGATTTATTTTTACTGTAATAATATAATACACTTTGATCCATATTTTAATTAATGTTTCGATCTACAGTACTAAATATGAATAATGTATAGTGAACTATTAATTGTCTGATTTATGTACCGTACTGAATTTTACTCTACAATTTATTACATATTTTGATAAAAATTATTGCGTATTTTTATTGCATATTTAATTTTTTTAAAATTTTATTTACTTATTATGCCATATACTGTACCTACTCCAATGTTTCAATGAATTAATATCTATAAATTAATGTGCATTACGTAAATATGCACTTTTATTCTGTTCTGCATTTCATTTCATTTTATTTTGTTTATTAATACAATAAGTTGTACTTATTTTACTCTGTGGTGCTTTATTGCATGGCTGAGTGCATAATTTTAACATACTGTATAAACCAATATTTACTTGATTACCATACTAACTATCCAGGCTGCAAATGAAGTCCTGGCTAACTATCCTACCGGTATCTATGTAAATGGTAATCTTGTATGTTATGTTTGTTATGTTTCGTTACTTTTATATTTGTCGATGTCATTATACTCAAATTCAAATTCAATTCATTCACCTCAGTACACCAGCTGACCAGTACAGCAGTAGCCTACTGCAGTACCGGTACCTGCAGCCTGACTACAGCTGTACAGTACAGGGTTGTGTAAGTGCAGAAGTGTAATTCCAAAAACACTGTCCAGCCTGCCAGCTGTCTGGTAGCTGCAATACTGCAATAGTGATAGTCGAATAGTCCAACAGGCATAGTCAACTCGTTAGATAGGTAGTGGAAGCTGGAACGGGAACGTGGAAGGTGAGTTTGATTTTAAGTAGTCCTACCGGTGCCGGAATCACACAAAATCAGTCGGTGATATACAGATATAGGCCTACTGGTCTGTTGATATACTGATATAGGCCATTTTGGACTTGATCCAATTTTGGAACCAATTGCTAAGTCAAAATTGGACTTCCATTCCAATATCAGAATATCGGAATTAATTTGGATATGAATTACAGTGAATTTTCCACGGCCTACAATTTTTTCAGACGTTATCTGAAATTTAGGCCTAACCTACATGTTCTTTATTACAGTATTACAAAATAAGAGTTTTAACCGTGCACGAGATAATTCCACGGTGCACCACAAAGCTGCAAAGACAACCGACATTCTGACATTTAAAGTTTTGCGCATCCAACAGTCCAATTTTGGACTTTCAGACTTTAAGTCAAATTTTGTCTTTCCATCAGCACCATACTACAGTCTGATAGTACTACTGTAGTGTACTACACTGCAGCACCTGAGCACTGTGCGTACTGCACTGCAATACAGCAATACGCAATAGCAATCGACATTCTGACATTGCTGCGTTTTTACAGTTTTAGGCTGCTGAGTGCTGGTAGGCCTACCGTGTACCAGTGTAGGCCTACCGCGAGCCCTGCTACCGCTTACCGGTCAGCCGGTAGTGCTAATTTTGCACATGCTGACATGCCTGCTGTGGGCTGCCTGCTCTGCATCTGCATGCATCCTCTATACCAGTCCAGCAGTATACACATACAGCTACAATCAAATATGTTCAAATCTGAAGGAGTTGTACTACAGTACCGTACTAAATAAGTAAATAGGCTAAGTCGGACTTTCGAAATGAACTTGAACTTGCAATGTGCAATGCGCTACACTCAGACACTGCTACAGCACTGCTTGCCGATTACTCTCTATTTTCAATAATGGCGTAATAACAATCGTCAGATCGTTGCCTTCTGGTTGCGCCATGGTGTTCTGGTAAGGTGAGGATAGTTTGGCAACTGTGGACCACGCACAATCAATGTGGCTGAAGGGTTCCACAACGGACTACACAGTCGCATTTCTCATTGCCAACCGAGTTGATTGAGTCGAGAACTGATTGAGTTTTTTCAATGGAAGCACTGTTACAGTGTGAAAGGTCACCTTCGAGGTCACCGTAGTCCTCTTTCCTATGCCTCCGTGCCAGCTGAGGGGTGCTGGTCACCTCGCCGCACTGCCTGACTGCAACTTCGCCGCAGGTCACCTCGCCGCAGATAATGTGCGGCGAGGTGTCTCACTTTGAATGCCATTTTGCCGCAAATTATCGGACACCACGCCGCAAGTCATATTAATCATTTATTTCTATATTTACAGGGAAGCCTAGTTATGGCATTACAAGAAGAAATAAAATAATACGGTAAGGTTTGTTTTTCTATTATAATTACTGTATTATTATAGATACAGTAAGCAAGAGTATTTGAGTAACGTATTAGATTATAGTAAAACAGTCCTAATCGTATGTTTGTCAAAATTGTTGGTCTGTTGTTGAAAACAAGTGTGACGTTATGAACATTAAAACACTGACAACAAATATAAGTATATCAATATCATTCCACTAAGAACATTACATTTGTAATTAAGTAATTAAGAACTGTGATCGGTTAACATAAACATACAGTATGAGTATATTAACCTTTGTTGCCTTACTTCCGTTTCCGTACTTAGGCCTAGTTACTGCATTAATAAAACTACGTGTACGCATTGTACATGTACGTAAATAGTTATTAGATAGATAATTTTCGCATTGAAATGTTTTATTCCAAATTTGAACTTTGTAATATACTGTAGGCATACATTACAATTTTAAATATAAATTTTTTATATGAAACCTTTCATGACGTCACACTTGTTTTTAAACAACTGATCAACATTTTTGACAAACATACGATTAGGATTGTTTTACTATAACATATAATCTAAATACGTTACTCAAATACTCTTACTGTATCTATAATAATACAGTAATTATAAATAGAACAACAAACCTTACCGTATTATTTTATTTCTTCTTATAATAATGTCCAATGCCATAACTAGGCTTAGTAGGCTTCCCTGTAAATATAGAAATAAATGATTAATATTGACTTGCGGCGAGGTGTCCGATTATTTGCGGCGAAATGGCATTTGCAGTGAGAGACCTCGCCGCAAGACACCTCGCCTCACATTATCTGCGGCGAGGTGACCTGCGGCGAAGTGGCATTGCGGCGAGGTGACCTGCGGCGAAGTGGCATTGCGGCGAGGTGACCAGCGGCGAGGCGACCCTGTCGGGTGACGACAAATTAAATATGGAGAGCATTATCATAATATTCTATTATATATGTATTTTGGCACTAAGGGTTCTACCGCCAATCTGGAAGTAGCAATCCACTGGCAACGTCCCATTCTTGTTTATTTTCCTATCTTATTCATTATTACAATGTCCATATTATATTACTGTATCTGTGTATTACAGTATTAGCCTAGTTCCCTGTCTGCCCGCCTTGAATTGTTTTCAGTTTTGTTTGACTGTTTGTATAGATAGGCTACCTGAATAATGTCTGAAAGGGAAACGGAATGGTATATGGCCTACTGGTGTAGACATAACAGTCTAATACTGTAATAGACATGTTCGAAAGATCCATCATATTATTAATAATATTATAATACCAAAGGTTTAAAAATAAACATAAAAACTCATTTAAAACAATGAAAAACATAAATAAAACTAGCCAAATGTTTTAAACGGATCTATTTTTTTATTGATTATATTTGGTAATTTTATTTCAAGTATTTATTGATTATATTTGGTGATTTTATTTCTAGTATTTATTACTTTACAGGAAATATAAATTGTGATGGTAGTCCGTGTGTTTATTCCTTTCTACAAGACTGTACGCGAATCCGAGGGAGCTACGGGTTACACGTTATACCGAATCGACGTTTATGTAAACGGACTCAAACACAGTGTAGAGAAACGATACAGCCAGTTCTTTGCGCTCAATAAGGCACTGAAGCGCCAACTCGATACGCCTCAACTTCCGCCAAAGAAAATCCGAAATCTCGACAGTAGAGTGTTGGAAGCTCGCCGGTTAGGTCTAGGTGAGTTCTAAAGGCTAAATCAATAAATTAATCGCATGTTTTTATAACTCAATGTTGTATCGTCTCTATATATTTGTGTTCATTCGCTTAATTAGTAACTGATTAGCCACGCATTCCATTGGCTGCATCGTTGCATTAAACCATTATGTCTAATCAATCATGGCTACATCGACTCGGCAATTAAAGTCGGCACTCGATGATCTTTGTAAACTCATTGGCTTTGGCAACCGCGCGGCCACTTTAACCCCTGAATATTTACGCAAATCTAAGTTTGGCAAAAGCGAGTCCTTCTCACCAGTTTTAACGTCACTGTGCGATATTGTATTACGGCTAGAATTTGGCTTAGATCTTTCTGTTATTTCTATTCCAAACGACCCGGAAAGGCTAAATTTCTTACGCTACGTTCTACTACAACTCGGTTACGGGAGGCCCGAGATATACAGGCCAGTTTACGATAGTCGTGAGTTATTACTCGTCTTGGCTTGGTACACGGCTCGACCCGGTTTTATAGCTCGTGTTTGTGAGGGCGTTCTGTTTGCCGATAAAACCTACTTCGGCCGAGATTCTAGGAAAAGGTGCGAGCCGTTAGCCAGTAGTGAAACGGCGGTGGGTATACAGACTGATACACCCGTGGACGGGTTGAATTGGCTCAACTTTTCACACGGACAGACTGCGATCCAAGGCCGTATGAATTCCCTGACCGGGTGCCAACTCAACTCTCAGATCCATAGGGTATACGCGAGCACACACACTAGGGGAGGGCCTGCAGACATACCGCATTATAATATCAATGAGGTTGAAGTTTGTAGGGATCCCTCCAAACTCAAAGACTACTGCGCCGAAATTGCGTCGACTTTAGAATTTCTGCAGATTGTGGTTTCTTGGCAGACGAACCAGCCAACCTTCTGGAAGTGGATGGACTCCGTTCTAGCACTGACTTCAAGTAACCCAGACAATAGCAACCCTATTCCTTCCAAAGTTATCGAGTCTGGTAAGTCGGTGTACCATCGAGTTTGTTTAGAATCGTTGCTTAGTTACGCGAGGAGACCCACCCTGCCGCACGTGCTGGACCCAGACGGGGTCTACAGGTGTTTCGGTAATCGCGCTTCAGAACGGATTTCCTGTTTAAATGATTTCATTAAGGATTTGGACCGCCGTGTTGATAAACTCACACGAATACTTCGCCGCGAAATAGATTCCAAGTTGGGGGAGGTCGATAGCGTACTGAAGATCGATTGAAATTAAGGTGGGTTAGTCTCACGTAGACTGGTGTTATCTGTCTGTTGTTTTCCTATTGACTGTATATATACATTCATCTTATTTATTTATATATCTGTATATCATATGTTTCACTAAATTATCGAGTTCAATTACTGGGTGTCCCACAAAATTTGACACGGTTTCGCTTTCAAGTAACTCCGCTGCATTTTAATAATATTCGGCATTATCGGTATCATTATAAATCGAGAGTGCTAACTTAAAGAAGTAAACTTATTAAGTTGCAATGGTAACCCCCTGCGGCAGTGCATAAAGAAACAAGTGTTTTCGAAAGGTGCATTAATAATTAATTTTAAGAGTAAAAATTTTAAAGCATTTAAAAATTTGTACTTTGTTAAGGAATTACAGT
>JAUCBJ010005124.1:0-51364 GCA_032718475.1 Nemertoderma westbladi
TAGGGTGTTACAAAAATCACTTTTTTGCCCCAATTGCTTGGAAACTTCGACATGTTTTGCCATTTTAATGTAGAAGTACAATGCAAAAAACCGTTTTGAAAAATATTTAGTGGAAGAGGTGTCACACGAGTCACAAAATCTGAGAAATTTAACAAAATATAGCAGTTTTAATTTACCGATAAATCTAGCGATAGATGATTGCAATGATCTGAAACTCATGTTATGTAATGCATTTATGATGGGCTTTCCAATAACGTTTTTGGCATTGTGAAATTGACAAGATCAGATGTGTCACATTGAGTTTGAAAAATTGAATTTTTTTAAAAAATCTAAGAAATTTAACAAAATATAGCAGTTTTAATTTACTGCTAAATCTAGCGATAGATGATTGCAATGATCTGAAACTCATGTTATGTAATGCATTTATCATGGGCTTTCCAATAACGTTTTTGGCAATGTGAAATTGACAAGATCAGATGTGTCACATTGAGTTTGAAAACTTAACTAATTCTATATGGGAATGTGCTGGTCCCCCCTGAGTTAGTTCAACTATTACTGACGTGGCCATCTTTACATTGCCGCGATACACAGTAACTAACCTGTCATAAGCCCCCTCAGAGGCATTGTCATCACCTATAAACGTACTTACCAATTCCTTCAGTTGACCTCTCAACTGTTGGTATAAGTAGTTGAATTTCTCAGTCGGTGAGAAATCCTGTTGAGCGACATTAGTCTTGATATAGTTGATGAAGGTTCTCCAATGTTTAGATAAACCAGTGAAGTGCGGAGGATGTAATGGTGGAAGACTGTGTCTCGGACTGAACTTAGAAAACTCCACTGTGATTGAGTTGACCATAGTATTGTCTTCCCTTCCTACCCGTTGATGGACATAAGTTGGAATCGGTTCCAACTGATGAGTAGGATAACTTACCTGTGGACGAGTACGCGAATTCGTCCTGTGATAGGTTACCTTCTCACTGACTGGTGATCTATAGTCAGTCTCAAACTCTGAGTCTGCCTGAATATTTATAACTGGGCATTCTTGCCATTGTGGTGGTTTAAACTTGGGATGGTCTTCAGGACATTGGTACTGTTGTTCCTGTACTCTAAGCTTTTCATTCTCATGTTGAGCTCGTTCTACATTGTCATTGACCTCAGGGATATTACACCTAACATGGTCGAACTCCTTATCCACCTGCACTTTGACGTACTGAATTCTTTGCTGCACTTCTTGCACAACACCACATAGTGACAGTTTGAACTTGTTCCTGCACCTGTTGGACGGACTTGTGACTGAATATGTTGGACTTTACCTTTTTCTATGGATGACTTCATCCCACACATCCTTATTACCTTCCCTAATTGCTAAATTTAATTGATACATATGGATGTTGGGCTTACCTGGAGTAGGACTTGGATTAAACCGCTCACTGTCTCGAGCTCCATCCCACTCGGCTTGATCGCCTTCGTTAGTCACAAATCTTTATCGAGACTCTACTTGAGGTCGTATGGGATTCAAGACAAAGGGTGTTACCTGAAGTGTGGTTGGTTCTAATTGGTGTCTAGGTTCGGGCTCATGGCAACCTCCGGGGTGACTTACCTGGTTTCCAGGAGTCCCTGCATCAACTGGGTCCACCCAATCCTTGGCAACCAGTCTATAGATTTATTGCGCATAATGTTGATGTGCTTCTATGGTGTCGGCTCCATGTATCTCGTTGAAACGCACAATCGATGGTTCAGGCTGCTGATTAGTGACTCAGCGCCGTCATTGTTTAGCAGGGATTGAGCCTGCTCGAGTTCTTGAGCAGTCCGTTGCTGTCGATCCTCCAATTCATAGGCCTTCTGTTGCGATTTGGCCGCAGCCAACTGTCTTTGTTGTTCTAGAATTTATGCCTCCTTGTGTTGTTCCATCTCGAGTTTCTTCCTGGTGATGTCGCGTTGATGAGGCAAATGTTTGTTCTCTTCATTGACTGCTCACATTGAGTCGGGCTTACCGACTGCCTTCCAGCCTACCGATTTTAGCAGTCTTCCGACATTGGCAGTTTTCCATCCAAAAATTGGTAGTAGGCCTACCGGATCGGTTTAACTGTACGAATTTAACAAAATCACCTATTATTAAATTTGTAATTTTAAAATATATGTAATTGTGGAAATGCTGCAATTTAATATTATTGTACTGTTGTTGTTGTAGTAACACACCTTACTGCCCTACTTCAGTACTTTGTTGCATGGCCTTTATGAATGAAGCAAAACAAAAGGGTCATGGAGTAACTTAGTAGTAGATGAAGTAGTAGTGTAGAAGTACATACAGTAGTACTGGTAAGGAGAGGAACACACTCAGTTTTCATACATTTTGATCTTCAATTTTGAAATTGTAGAAATGATAAATGCATTACATAACATGAGTTTCAGATCATTGCAATCATCTATCGCTAGATTTATCAGTAAATTAAAACTGCTATATTTTGTTAAATTTCTTAGATTTTTTAAAAAAATTCAATTTTTCAAACTCAATGTGACACATCTGATCTTGTCAATTTCACAATGCCAAAAACGTTATTGGAAAGCCCATCATAAATGCATTACATAACATGAGTTTCAGACCATTGCAATCATCTATCGCTAGATTTATCTGTAAATTAAAACTGCTATATTTTGTTAAATTTCTCAGATTTTGTGACTCGTGTGACACCTCTTCCACTAAATATTTTTCAAAACGGTTTTTTGCATTCTACTTCTACATTAAAATGGCAAAACATGTCGAAGTTTCCAAGCAATTGGGGCAAAAAAGTGATTTTTGTAACACCCTAATGCATAGTGCTACACCTAAATATATATATATATATATAGTCCTATAGGATATACCATTTCAAAAATAAACATGGATCTTAGTACAGTCTCCTACCCCTAAGTATAGGTGGGGAAAAGACATCAATCCGGGCTGTACTGACAGCTTGTGTTAGTGACTCTCCTGAGAGGGGTACCCATAATAATCAGGCTGACGTCGAAGCCGTTTGGGACGTTGAGGGATAGGAGTAACTGGGGGGAACCCAACACTGCTGGGGCCTTGTTGGTCGGTAGACGAAATCTCAATCTCATCGGTAGTATTGTGGGGTGTGACGACCGCCTCGGGCTGAGTTGGAGTACCTTTTTCCAGTGTAGTCGATTTTGGACCAGAACCAAAAGCCAATTGAGACTCAGGAGTCTTTAAACTTATCTCATCCTCATCAGAGGACTCTGCAGACGGCATGTCATAGTCATTAAATGGTATAGTTGGTACAAGTAAACAATCAGCCTTCCGTACACGATAGGAGTGGGCACGTAATTGTGAACCAACGAACTTACGTACATTACACCACTCTCCATCAATGGCTGACACAATATAGCGGGGGCGTGCGCGTAAAGATATTGGGTCTGAGTATAAGTAAACTAAGTCTCCGACAGAGATAGAGCATGGTCGTGGAACAACTGTGGGCCGCTGTGCCTTTGAATGGGCACTGGGTCCATGATTGGCTAAACGATCACCATGACGTTGGGAAATAAGTTCAATGTCATTAATGGGTATCTGTTCACCAGTGAACTGGTCCCGTTGAAGCAGAATCTCGCGGGAGGAGAGACCAGCAAAGCGTAGACGTGAATTTAGATTAGATACTGCAATAGCGACCATGGTAGAAGAATATGGGCCTCCTGTTGGTAAGAGCTTATGGAGCTCACCTTCCAATTCCTGGACAGCACGTTCAGCAACTGGGTTCTTGTCTGGGTTTTTGCGGCGCCCAACTTCAATCCGGAGGTGGTGCCGTTCTAGTATCGTGTCATCAGTAAGAGACTGAAACCCAGGGGCAGGATCAGTACGTATGACAGCGCACGGGCCACTCAGTGGACATAAGCCTGAACCTAGGATGATGAGGGCATCACGAAGTGTAGACTTACATTCATCTGGTACTAAACATGCAGTGGTATATGAAGATGCACATTCACGGAGAAGCAAAATCCGCTGAGAATACCGACGGATCACATCAGCCGCGAAACTAATGCCAAACGCAGCTGGGGGTTCGGATGAGGTCTGTGGACGTATGCAATGGGGGGCAGCTTGGAGTGCCACACACTGGTGGCAGTGTGTAGATGTAGCCTCGATGGCACGGTCTAAGTCAAGTGCGTGGAAATATCGAGTGAATGTATTACGGAGTTGAGAGCGAGATGGATGATGCATCTCTAAATGCATGGATGTTAGCAAGCCAGAGAGTCCAGACCGAGGGATAACAATTACCTCATTGGGAGATGCAAATGGACGCTGACGTTTTACTACTAGCAATCCATCCCGTGCAATAGCACAACAGCCTAGATAACGTTTTACATCACGGCTGTGGGTATCACGCTTGGTTGGGCGGGTACCTTGGGAGAGATGCGCCTGTGTCCGTCGCAGATCGGCACACTCCTGTTGTGTAGCGCGCCAGGCTGTGCGACTGGCATATAGGGGACGGGGACTAGGGGAACCTGGTGTAGAAGGAGACTCATTTGTGAAGTCAGATGAAACACGAATCACTGGAGATGGGATGGTGTCCTGGAGAAACTTGCATACCTGACATGACTGTAAGGTACACGGGGAAACATTCCGGCTTTGAAAGTCGGCGGGCAGGTTGGTAGTTCCCTTGATATGGTCAATAGAGACTAAGAACTGGCTTGAGACGGCTAAGAATGTGGATAAACGTGGGCTAGCTGAGTATGAACCACGGGATAACTTTTTAAATGCCTCCACACATGGCTTACTGTCCGTTAGAACCCGGGAAGGACGGCTGGATGCGACAATATAAGGAGCAAAATGGGTCACAGCAGCAGCAATGGCAAGGGCTTCGAGTTCGCAAGGTAGCCATGAATGTTGATGAGCTTTTAGTTTGGCCGAATAGAAACCTGCTACAAGGAGTGATGGACCACGTTTCGCGTAGAGTACTGCACCAAGACCGTCAACACTGGATGCAGCGTCTGTGACAATGAATAACTCATCACCAGGGTGGGGAATGGTAATAGACTGGCAGGATTGGACAGCAGCTTGTGAACGACGAAAGATGGAAGTCAACTCTGGGGTCCAAGCAGGTTCCTGACTAGGGGAATCTGTTAAGATACTATCTAATGGGCCTACTAATGCAGAGCAATGGGGCAATACCCTAGCGAGTGTCTTGTAAGAGCCAAGATAGGAACGAAGGGCACGTGTAGTAGTTGGAAGTGGACAAGAAGCGAGAGCAGATGTAATATGTGTGGACGCTGTTAAAGTACCATGAGCCCACTTCCAGCCAAGGATTGTTGTAGAACGAGGGCAGATTACTGTTTTGTGAGCGGATAAACGGAGGTTAGAAAGCTGGAGTGCTGTTAGTAACTCACAAAAGGTTTGACGGAGCTCATCGATTGTGTTCCCACCACAGTAAAGGTCATCGGCCAGCTTAAGGACTGTTCCCTTACAGAGGAGGTCACCAAGAACGCGGGTCATTAGTTCATCAAGGGCAGTCTCTGACCCTGGCATGCCCATGGCACAGCGTTGGTACACACGGACACCGCGAAATGGGGTTACTACTCCACAGAAACGCATGGATGCACGTTGAAGGGGGATTTGGTAGAATGCACTAGTTAGGTCTGTGTGGATAAGATACTTAAAACGTCCAAGGGATCGTAGGGTTGAGTCAACATCTGGGAGTAGAGCAGGTGGAGGTTTACAATATTTAGCAACTTCGGTAAAGGCTGTCACTAACCGGGTGCCACCATTTGGCTTTGCGACGAGGAATGATGGATTTAAATATTCTACCGTGACTCCAGCTGCCTCAGGGGTAGCAAATACACCGAGAGACTCGAGTTCATCGAAGCGGGTCTGGAGCTCAACTAAGCGATCACGGGAATATAAGGGAATACGTCCCTTATGTTGAGGGGGTAGGGTAGGGCCAACATTCACAATAGACTCAAAGGGGCCAGCATGTGCATTATAACCGGGGAAAGCTGGATTAAAAACTTCCTGGTAGGTCTTGAGTATGTCATGGAATGATGCACGTTCATGGTAAGATAGGACTTTATCAGGATCTAATCTAATAGACTCTTTAGGGTGCCGTAAATTCAATTTGTACTTGCGACCGAAAACCCATCCCGTAATGACCTCAGGAACCACAATAAATTTGATAAATTAATGGGAATATAGCTTCTATGCAACAACTGGCCAGCACACAAGTATCACTTTGTTGCCTGCATAATATTGTTCCCCGAGAATGCCTCTGCCTCTCAGTTAACTTACCACGAGCTGTCAATCAGGAATACCTCGGAGTTTATTTTCTCAAAGAATTAAAAGTGCCACAAACTACCTCAAAGTGACATTTCTCAAAGAATTCAATGTGCCTAAAAGCAGGAAATCACTTTGAGATTCCCAACTAAAAGTGTCTACAAGAATTCAAAGTGGCCGTTGGGAGTAATGTAATGACTTTTAGACACTTTTAGAAAAACTTTGAGAAAATCTCAAAGAACAGATGCACTTTGAGACCCCGACTGTATATCGCTCTATTTTTTTATTAAAGAATTGATTAACAAAAAAGTACCAATAATTTAAGAATAAAATTACGTATTACTGTACATGGGAAAACTCGTTACTCGAAAACTTGTTACTCGTTGTTGCTCGTTTTGTTGTACTTTATTATTGCTTGTTCAGTCGTTGTTCCTCATTGTTGCTCAGTGTTGCTTGTTGGTGCTCATTGTTGCTCGTTGTTGTACTTTATTATTGCTCGTTGTTGTACTGTACCTTATTATTGCTCATATTGCTCATTGTTGCTCATTGTACTTTATTACTACACGTTGTCGTTATTGCTCGTTGTTGCTCATTGTTGGTCATTGTTACTCGTTGTTGTTCGTTGTTCCTCATTGCTCCATTGTTGCTCGTTGTTGTACTTTATTACTACACGTTGTCGTTATTGCTCATTGTTGGTCATTGTTGCTCGTTGTTGTTCGTTATTCCTCATTGCTCCATTGTTGCTCGTTGTTGATCATTGTTGCTCTCTGTTGCTCATTGTTGCTCGTTGTTGTACTTTATTATAACACGTTGTCGTTATTGCTGGATAGATCTTTTTACAGAACACAAGCGAACACAATAGAACACACCCGAACACACTCCAAAAACTGCCGAACACAATCGAACACAGTCGAAAATAGAAAGAGCACAAAAAAATAACACCGGGTACCAACTTTTAGATAAAATTAGCCACGCATTACTTTTCTATAAGAAAATTCCCGAAATTATTGAATAAAATTGTTGCGAAATTAAATATTCATTTCTTGTCAGATCGGGCCTAGCCTAAAATAAGCCTACAACTAATAATAATTTAACATAGTAGTAACCATAAATTAAGTGAGGTTAGCACCGGGACAGAGATCCCTACCGGTACCTGTCAGGGTAGGTACCTAACCGGGACCCAGCTCTTTATATTCCGGTGCAGTACTGCAGTAGTAGGCATGTAGGTACCGGTACCGGTACCTATGTTGTAGCGTACGTCATGTACATTACGTACGGTAACGGGCCTAACTTCCTGATTCATATCCTCCTCAGCAATCAGTCCCAGACCAAGCTATTCCAGTACACAGGCAAACAGGCCTATTAGCTAACGCTAACCCGCTATTACTATATATGTGACAGGTGCGCGTGCGGTACCCGGTAGGCTTCCCTACATAGTTTGTTATACAGTACAGCAGTACACAACAAATGATAGGCCTACCTGATAAGAAATGAATATTTAATTTCGCGACAATTTTATTCAATAATTTCGGAAATTTTCTTATAGAAAAGCAACGCGTGGCTAATTTTATCTAAAAGTTGGAACCCGGGATTATTTTTTTGTGCTCTTTCTATTTTCGACTGTGTTCGATTGTGTTCGGCAGTTTTTGGAGTGTGTTCGGGTGTGTTCTTGTGTGTTCGCTTGTGTTCTGTAAAAAGAACTATCCGTTATTGCTCGTTGTTGCTCATTGTTGGTCATTGTTGCACGTTGTTTTTCGTTGTTCCTCATTGCTCCATTGTTGCTCATTGTTGCTCGTTGTTGTACTTTATTATTACACGTTGTCGTTATTGCTCGTTGTTGCTCATTGTTAGTCATTGTTGCTCGTTGTTGTTCGCTGTTCCTCATTGCTCCCTTGTTGCTCGTTGTTGCTCATTGTTGCTCGTTGTGGTACTTTATTACTACACCTTGCCGTTATTGCTCGTTGTCGTTATTGCTCGTTGTTGCTCATTTTTGGTCATTGTTGCTCGTTGTTGTTCGTTGTTCCTCATTGTTGGTCATAGCCTCTGGTGTGTTCCAAAAAGGATACATTCCGTCTGGGCAAAGGTTATGATCAGTTTGTTTTCAATACACCATTGAGAGACTCTTTCCATCGTGTTAGTTAATGAAATAGATATATTTTCTGAGTGTGCGTCACTGTGGGCCAGTCCAGTATTGTCTGCGAATATGGGCGCTAGAGTGTCATCTTCAATTGCTTGGGGGATGTCATTGGTACCGCTGATGTACAATAGTACTCCGAGGATCGATCCCTGTGGAACCCCAATATCAATTTGCTTGCAATCGGAATGAACATCTCCTATGGAAACATACTGTTTAAAGATAAATATGACGTGAACCATTTACATGTACTTTTGGAAGCACCCATGGCCCTTAATTTGTTTATAACTGTTTGGTGGTCTACGCAGTCGAAGGCTTTGCTCAAATCGATGAGAACCATACCTCTGTTAGTTGACCTCTATCTATGGACACACGGATGTAATTATCTAATAACATAAGCGCAGACTCTGTTGAGTAACCGATTCGATAACTGGACTGAAACTTGTTTAGTGTGTTGTTGGATACTAGGTAGTACATCCATTGGTCAAACACAACGCGTTCTAGTATCTTGGACAGAATGGCTAATAGGGCAATTGGTCGGTAGTTACCACGCTCTAAATCGGACCCTTTTTCTTTATTGGATTAAGTTGCGCGACTTTGTAGCTTTGTGGAAATGTAGATGTTTCTATAGATAGATTAACTATGTGCCGGAAAGGAACTACTAGTGAGTTCAACCATCTTTAATAACTCGGGCGGGAACAGTCGGGCCTAGGTCGTAGGCAATTGTGGAGTAGAAGTTGTTAAATCCGTCGCATATAGTCTGGGTATCATTGGATGCTTTTCCGTCAATCATAATTGCATTGATTGGGGTCTTTCCCTGGTTACTTTTTGTTGGTGGTCCAATTGATTTCAGTAGTTTCCACAACTTCTTACTGTCAACAGTCGCGGCTTGGAGAGTTGTTCGGATGTATGAAACTTTTGTCAATTTCATGGTATTGGTTGCGTGGTTACGGATAATATATTATATAATATATAATATATTACATAATGCACAGTAGACATAATGTACAGTAGAAATAATGTACAGTAGACATAATGTACAGTAGACATAATGTACAGTATACATAATGTACAGTATACATAATGTACAGTAGACATAATGTACGTACAGTAGACATATTGTACAGTAGACATAATGTACGTACAGTAGACATATTGTACAGTAGACATAATGTACAGTAGACATAATGTACAGTCGACATAATGTACAGTATACGTAATGTACAGTAGACGTAATATACAGTAAATGTAATGTACAGTAGACATAATGTACAGTAGACATAATGTACAGTAGACATAATGTACAGTAGACGTAATGTACAGTAGATGTAATGTACAGTAGACATAATGTACAGTAGACATACTGTAATGTACAGTAGACATAATGTACAGTAGACATAATGTACAGTAGACATAATGTACAGTAGACATAATGTACAGTAGACATAATGTACAGTAGACATAATGCACAGTAGATATAATGCACAGTAGACATAATGTACAGTAGACATAATGTACAGTAGACATAATGTACAGTAGACATAATGTACAGTAGACATAATGTACAGTAGACATAATGTACAGTAGACATAATGTACGTACAGTAGACATAATGTACAGTAGACATAATGTACAGTAGACATAATGTACAGTAGAAAAGGTAAAGAAAGAATTGCGTATAAAAGAAATAAAAAGAACTTACAATATTTATCTTATGCTATAATTAAATTTACCAAAAAGGAAAATAAGGCGAAGGTAAGAACATACTGTAGAACAAATTAAATCTTATAATAAAAGTGTCGAAAATAAGAATAATGTACAGTAGAAAAGGTAAAGAATTGCGGAAGTAGATTAATTTCTTTCAGCGTACATGAAAATAAATGTTTATAGGTTATACTACTACTAATATAATAATAGTACAGTACATATAGTTATTCGAGGAATTTTAGTTTTGATTCTCTATTGTGCAACCGATGTTAAGTACTTTTGACTGCCCCGAGTATTTTAGAAAATGATATCTGATGGAACGAGGGTCCTCCAGAAGTGGTTTCCGCATTTGCTTCGGAGCCGCCAGAGTTTGATGCTGTCTCGATGCAAAGACACAGTTCTCGACCCAGACGTTTATATACTTCTTCACTAGTTAACATTATCTGAAATAAAAATATTATTGGTTCTGTGTAATCCGAAATATGCTACTTGTGGTCGAGAAATGTTTTAATAAATAATAATTACATAGAAATTATGATATATTTCAGGGCTAGCGTCGGGACGGTACTGCAGTACAGAATAAAAAGAGCATGAAGACAGGAAAAGTCAGTTCAGTATAATGGGGCGAGCCACGACGTCAGTTGAGTTAGAGGCGCCAGTTTTCTTGATTGTGTTGGCTATGATAATGTTTAATTGAACTCATTTGAATAAAATAAATCACTTAATTACAGTAGGGTGAACAGATTTAGCTTAACTATATTTAACGATATTTAACTTAATTTAGGTTATTCTCAACTCAATTAATATTTGATTATATATTCATGAATTATAATAAGAAATTTGCTCCCGATTTAAATATTCAGTAACCTTAATGAGAGTTGGTTCGTCCAGAGTACTGTACAATTCCAGGTTAGTCCGGTTGCAGTGGTCACCTTAAATACAGTCTTCACTGTGTGGTCTCATCAGACACTACAAGTTTCACTATCCGTGAAGAATCGATTGATCCACTACTAACTAGTGACTGGTTTCAGAGAGCGAACACCATATTCACTCAGATCTCCAAACATTAATTGTAGAAACTGTAACTTTAGCTTCGAGAACAAGGTGTCCGCGCCCAGGTTGAAGTCTGGTAAAAGTTGCGGGTCGTTCTGAATAGCTTTCTGAACGTGCTCGAGATTGTGAACATAAGTCAAACCAAACCTGAAAATTAGTTAATTATAATAAATTACTAGAAAGCTTGATATAAATGCTTGCTCTCAGTAAGTCAGTTGGGGTATAAAAAGTACAACACTTATTGCCAGTGTGGTCCCCCAGATCTATACTCCCCAGAGGAAACTCCAATGCATCCACTACACCAAGGTGGAACTTAAGTGGGGTGGGAACTCTTGACTCAATCCAATCAAAATACATACCTTTACGGAGGAAAGGGTGACATAGTTTAGAAACCCCCCAAAAAGATTATTATAATTATCTATCTATTTTTAAAATATTAAATATAACTCAACTCTTAACCCAACACCCTACTGTAAGAAATATAGAAATAAACATACGCCAAAAGTCAGTAAAATAATAGTAAAATTAAAAAAAAGTACCTTGAAAAGTAAGAAACAAGAATTCTGCTCGAATTTCTTCACGTAATCGACTATTTCTTAATAAACATCAATATTGGTTCTGGTAGTTAAAAGTTGCGTTAAAAATGAATTTAGTTTTATATCAATTTCATTCAATATTGCACCCAAAATAGTATCTTAGTATGATTTTCAAAATATTGAACCAGTACACCACCCCACTCTCTTATTTGTATTTCTGTTCGCGCTTTTAGACCTTTAGCAGTTTAACCTGCCAAATTTAGGTGTCTTCTAGGTTATAAATCGACTTTAGCCTATAACAAGTATTTGATACACATAAAGTTACACGAAGTGGGGCCTTCGCGCAGCACGTGACTTAAATTTAATTTAAGTACTAATTCGAAAGTATTACTGTATTAGCAAATATTAGTCATAAGTGATAATTCTAGAAAGGCTTTTCTGCGAATGTAGGCTATTGTGTAATTCATTTCAGTACCGGTCTGCCTAACTGTCTGCACCAGGTGTCTGCACCAGGTGTCTGCACCAGGTGTCTGCACCAGGTGTCTGCACCAGGTGTCTGCACCAGGTGTCTGCACCCACCAGGTGTCTGCACCAGGTGTCTGCACCAGGTGTCTGCACCAGGTGTCTGCACCAGTTGTCTGCACCAGGTGTCTGCACCAGGTGTCTGCACCAGGTGTCTGCTTAACGTTTACACCCCAATTCCGCTTGGTTTATATCTTGATTATCAATAAAATAGTAACGTCAAATATTTATGGAGCGTATATTTGAGAATGTTGAAATAATGCGTTTAGTAGTGTGACCAGCGTCTTGAATTTCCGCTTACCTCTAGCGGCAGACTGGAGAAATGCAGATCGACCACCTTCCTCAGAAAGACGCAGCATGTGCTCTAGTACATATGCCAATATTCACTTTAAATAAATTAATATCAAGGAATTGGGGACAGTTATACATTTCGCCCTCTAGCGGCAGACTGGAGGACTCCAGACCGTTTACTGCCCACCAAAGACTCAGGCCGACTTCTACTACATATCTGCTACGTTTCAGCTTGAACGGATCATAAATAACGAGATGGGAGAAAGATTTCACTTTCAAACATTTCGCCCTCTAGCGGCGGACTGAAGAACTGCACACGGAGTAGCCTTCAATTCAATTCAATTCAATTCCTTCTTTCAAAGTCACAGCTAATGGTCTAGTACATATCTGCCAAATTTCAGCATAAATGGATTAAAAGCAAAGAAATGGGAGGACATTTAACGTTTAGACATGTGGCCCTCTAGCAGGAGACTATTGCTCTGATGGTGTCTGAAAGTCTCACAAACGTCTCAACTTTAGCTCATATTGATACCTACAAATTTTCAACTTGGCAGCTTTAAATCCGACAAAGTTATTAGCATGTCAAAATCGTAACGACAACAACGATTTCACTTTCAGACCTTTGGCCCTCTAGCGGCAGACTGGAGAACTGCAGATGGATTCGCCTCCTTTGAAAGTCACAGCTAATGGTCTAATACATATCTGCCAAGTTTCAGCTTAAACGGATTAAAAGCAAAGAAATGGGAGGGCATTTAATGTTTAGACATGTGGCCCTCTAGCGGGAGACCATTGCACTGATGGTGTCTGAAAGTCTCTCAAAAATCTCAACTTTTGCTCATATTGATACCTACAAATTTTCAACTTGGCAGCTTTAAATCCGACAAAGTTATTAGCATGTCAAAATCGTAACGACGACAACGATTTCACTTTCAGACCTTTGGCCCTCTAGCGGCAGACTGGAGAACTGCAGATGGATTCGCCTCCTTTGAAAGTCACAGCTAATGGTCTAATACATATCTGCCAAGTTTCAGCTTAAACGGATTAAAAGCAAAGAAATGGGAGGGCATTTAATGTTTAGACATGTGGCCCTCTAGCGGGAGACCATTGCACTGATGGTGTCTGAAAGTCTCTCAAAAATCTCAACTTTTGCTCATATTGATACCTACAAATTTTCAACTTGGCAGCTTTAAATCCGACAAAGTTATTAGCATGTCAAAATCGTAACGACGACAACGATTTCACTTTCAGACCTTTGGCCCTCTAGCGGCAGACTGGAGAACTGCAGATGGATTCGCCTCCTTTGAAAGTCACAGCTAATGGTCTAATACATATCTGCCAAGTTTCAGCTTAAACGGATTAAAAGCAAAGAAATGGGAGGGCATTTAATGTTTAGACATGTGGCCCTCTAGCGGGAGACCATTGCACTGATGGTGTCTGAAAGTCTCTCAAAAATCTCAACTTTTGCTCATATTGATACCTACAAATTTTCAACTTGGCAGCTTTAAATCCGACAAAGTTATTAGCATGTCGAAATCGTAACGACGACGACGACGACAATGACGACGACGACGACGACAACTATTTGCATAAATTGACCCACCCCCTAACAGTGTCAATTCGCTAAGGCTCCACCAACTTCGTGGCTCGCCCCACATTAGCCGAAGCCAGCCTATGCGCGACCATTCACCCACGGTTAAGGGAGACTGGATTCGGATGCTCTGACCTTATTGCGGTGTAGACTTACTGTATTATTCGATTGATCGTTAATATATAATCTCTGACAAATATTATTCACTTTCGGGAAATATTAACAGTTCCTTTAGGACGTGGCGCTCTAAGTATTTAAACAGAGTTATGACTTACACTAAACACAACGGGATGGCTAATGATTTACGTATAAAGCGCATTCTTTAGGAAATGCTTTGTTATCTATCACATTCATGCACACTACCGCACACTGCTGCACACTGATCTGCCGACCTTCACTAAATTTGATCATATATAAAGAGAACAGCAACTGACACATGTAGGGTCTATGAAATAGCATTCAATTCACTCCAAAACCACTATAATGTAAGTCGCAATTGCTATATGTAACCGGTCTCTCTAACCTTTAGTATATCAAGAAGATTGGGGTTTTATGATTATTTATCGATATTCTCCAAATATAACAACATTCCATCAACTGATAACAATTAATAACCGACAGTAAATAGCAGTAAAATAATGCGGTGAAAGGTACGTATAGTTATGATATGATAGGTGGTAGAGATGTGACAGGAAAGCCGATGTTCTGGGCTCAGGAAAAAGGTAAACAAAAAAAAACAAACATTTTTTTATTAACATCGTACATAACAATAACACAAACAGCATATTAAAA
Source organism: Nemertoderma westbladi (assembly GCA_032718475.1). Classification (NCBI taxonomy): domain Eukaryota; kingdom Metazoa; phylum Xenacoelomorpha; order Nemertodermatida; family Nemertodermatidae; genus Nemertoderma; species Nemertoderma westbladi. The sequence goes on from JAUCBJ010005124.1 coordinate 14,880, forward strand.
AACGGTATATGGAAATTGTATGTTTTAAAAATAATGCAACCAACATAATATTAAATTATAGTACAGTACAATGTTAGGAATAGCCCCATGAGGTTATACCTCGTTTCCATGGAGGTTCCTTTAAATTAAACTGAATTAAACAGAAATTACGTGCAATAATTGTTTAACATGCAAATAAATAAAATATGGTTGACCATAGTACAGTACCTACATAATTAAAAAAATATACCAACAACTCGAAATATGGAAAACACTAGAAAATTAAGTTAATAGATATAGCAATAGTTATGATGTACCGACTGACACAAAGGACACTTATTCAAGGAGTTTCATTTCAATGTTTCACGAGCAGATTGGTATTGATATGCACATGTTAAAGAAATGTACAAAATCAAAGCGAATTGTTATGATTCTCAAGGAAGCAGCTGGGAAGTACTTAAGTGAAATATATATAGCAGCTAGTTCAGAAGATAGCATACCGACAGTTGTTAAATCGAATACTGACATTCAACATCTAAAAAGAGGTTCTTGTATATTTACTACGAACCGTTTTTTATTAGTGGGATCGTTTTCAATTATTCCTGATGGTTTAAAATTACGTCTAAAATTACATGGACATATACTTGATTTTGTGAGTCATTTGTTCCAGTTGCCATTTCCATGTCATATCAGTAGTTATGGTGAAGTTTTTTTCAAAATAGGAAAGGAATTCTCTAATTTAGTGATAGGAGATTGGACAGTATGCATCTGCTATACAAGTACATATAATGGGCAACATGTTTTCTATGTTTCAATGTTGTGTAATTAATTATAGTCATATATATATATTTAATTTTTTCAGCATTTTTTTTCAGAAATTTTTCATTTAATTTTTTTATTAAATTTCAGCCTCACTGCTTAATGAGGTCGATGATTATGATGAGAGTGAACCGAAGATTAATGGCGGTGAATATGTTGTCACATATGAAGGGGAGAAATGTATCTGTAGAGTTTTAACTCATGTATTTCTGGAAGAGGAAGAATATCTAGTCATCTTGGATAAGGCCCAAGAAATTTATAATATGGGATATAATTACACAACTGTTTTCAGCGTTTTCAGTTTTCAGCTAATCTAGCAGCGCCAGTTTCACAATACGACCAAACGCCCATTTCCCCTACCACATGGCGCATTGGATTGCATCAAACATCCTGGCTGCCTGGGCAAGGACCAAGAAAGACAACCGAATCTCGACGTTAAACCTTATACATATACCCATACGTATTGTAATACGTAATCTTATTTTTAAATTGGTACTTTTTTTTGTTGCCTGGGGAAAAAGTTCTATTTTTTTTATTTTAATTATTTTTTTTTTTTATCTAGATAATATTTTTTTATTTTATATTATGATCAACCTAAATTATATTAATATTAATAATTAAATAATGTAAACAATAAGATATTATAGTGGTCGGTGCTTGTCTCAACAATTCAAATAACCCATCCTATTCTTCTTGCTATAGAAGAATATGTAAAATAGAAAATTTACCCACGTTTTCGTGGGTAAAATAAAAAAGTATTAGACATAGGGTGGGTGGGTGGGAAGGTGGGTTTAGATAGATGCAGTAATGTATATGGGTGGAGGGTGGGTTTATAGATAATGCAGTAATGTACAGTATATAGGTGGAGGGTGGGTTTAGATACATTCTGTAATGTATATGGGTGGAGGGTGGGTTTATAGATAATGCAGTAATGTACAGTATATAGGTGGAGGGTGGGTTTAGATACATGCTGTAATGTATATTGTTGGAAGGTAGATTTATAGATAATGCAGTAATGTACAGTATATAGGTGGAGGGTGGGTTTAGACACATGCTGTCATGTATATGGGTGGAGGGTGGATTTATAGATAATGCAGTAATGTACAGTATATAGGTGGAGGGTGGGTTTAGATACATGCAGTATGCAGTAGTCTATATAGGTCGAGGGTGGGTTTGGATAATGCAGTAATAATATACAGTATATGTGTGGAGGGTGGGTTTAGATATAAGCAGGTTGCAGTAGTCTATATGGGTGGAGGGTGGGTTTAGATATATGCAGGTTGCAGTAGTCTATATGGGTCGATGGTGGGTTTAGATAATGCAGTAATATACAGTATATGGGTTACAAGGCGTTCAGATAAATACCACAAGTAGTTTTCCAACTTATTGCGAGCAGAACCAACTAGTGAGCTGAAATTGACTGGCATCTGTAGCCTCTGTCTTGAAAAACACCTTCATTAAATTGAGGTCGTTCTGAGTGGCATCCTGTACAGAGGTAGAAGTCAGCCAGGCTTTAGTTAAGAATACTGATATAAATATAGCCAGGCTGGTGATTGAATCAAGCTGATCAGTTGTATAAGTTGTATAAACATTCTGGATTTCAGATAGTAACAAGGCATCTTGATTGGACATCCGTCTTGCATGATGGCATGCGCCTGGGCTTTAATTGTGATGGTTGGCCACCCACAATTAAAACATTGCCTTCTAAAAATAGGAGGGTAAATTGAGCAAACTGTAGGTAATGATGTCTAATCGATTGCTTGGTGCTTTTTTCCAAGTATGAAGAAATGAAATAGTTGTCTATACAACTATCCAACTATACATCCGCTATTCGTATGGGTGGCACACTAAGCCACCGAGTTGAGGGCGGAAACGTTCTTGACTCGCATGGTATACATCTATCGGCTACTACTGGCCAAGGCAAGTTATACACCACACTACACCACGCCCTCTTCACAGCTGTAAAACACACTATAAAAAAAGTAAAAGCACTATTATATAATTTCTGAGTGGCTCTTTTAATGTCAAATCAAATAATCAAACAATCAAATAATGAAAACAGCAGATGACTGACACCTGTGTGGATGTGGGGGTGGGGGAGGGGGGGTGGCGTGGGGGGTTGGTTTTGGAGGTGGGGGTGCGGTAGGGGTGGTTAGTGTAATAACCTGCCACAGTAACGTGATTATTTCCATTAGTCTGCTTATTCGTACCTGCAGTTCCTTGACAACATCCTAGTACCAAATTATTTAGTCATTTAGTTTATAAATAATTATTTATAGCCTCAGACACAATCAATCCGTCACTAATGATGATGCACGGAATCACATCCGTAAGGAACTGAAAAGATATCACGGTGGTTGGGTGATATCTGGATGGGCTCAGTCTGCTGTAATAGATGCAGCTACGGAGCAGGTAGAACCTGCCAGGTTCCATATAACAACATCCATCATAAAGAAGGACAAATTTTATCACTTCAATTTATTTATAAGTAAGTTTGAAGAAATTAACTACATATTTTATGATTATTATTACTATTATATTATATTAATTCATGTTTCTAACTGCTACTGAAAAGTAATTCTTTCGGAAACCCTCTCATCCCTATAATTTTCTTTTACAAATCTTAATGAGATACATTTGGTCGTGTCAGGATTTTTAATGTGATATTTATGTTACATTTGCAGTTATTCTTCTACCTAAATAGTTTTTTTTTATTTGAAAGCTGTTTGTGGTATGATTAGAATTAATACAATTATATACATTTATTTTTAAATGTAGTTGTGATAATTAAATTATTCTATTAAATAAATACACATATATAGTTCTGGAACATTTTGTTTCTATATAATAATTTATCTCAATTTTATATCATTTATCTCATCTACCTTGTTGTCCAGCGTATTGCAGCTGGGTAGGGATGGCAATTTAAAGTGATCAATCTCTTCAGGAATTTTACGTGAATGAACCATCATTGAGCTACATATAATTATACTAACCAAATTTTCTTAATGTCTGTTTTTTATGAAACATAATCGAATAATTAGTGAAAGTTTGACCAGTTTGAAAGATAATTGATGACCATTCACTTGCTATTTTTTTTGGGATGTGGTATGGAGTGGGATGACTGCTGCCAACAATTTTGTGAGTCCCTTTACTGATTTCCTTTCTGGCCCAAACCCTGGGTCACCAGGGAGGCCAGATTGTGAGGGGGGGGGGGGGGGGGGGGGATTCTGGAGTTTGAGGTTCTGTCTGATTAACACTAATTTTGGTATATGGACTACAATTGTAGTTTCTAAATATCAATATCTTCGTAATTAATGCATGTGGTTGCCTAAAATTTTGTGTATTCCTAAGGTTTCTACTTACCAACCTATGTATTGGATATTAAAAAATTTCGACCAATCACAGCAGAGAAAATTGCAAGTTTCACTTACTTTGATATATGGACTACATTTGTAGTCAATTGAACTAAGGTTAATTCTAAGCTTATATCACTATGAGATTCTAATTATAACAGCATAATAGCTTTATAACAAACATGATATAGCCTACCCACCAGCCAGACAAGCAAAATAGGCAGCAATTGGCTGATACTGAAGCATCCTCCAGTACTGTACTGTATTACAGTATTAGTCAATTAGCCTAGTATTATTATACTTTACATATATACATATACAATAGACGCATTGCAGAGTACTGAAGTATACAGTAGAATTGGTTTCACACAGTGTCAGAGTGTAGTTCAATCTGATTATACTCTCAAGTTTCTACCAATAATTTATATTTTACAATGAACGAAGACTTACGCACAATAAACATTGATCAGTGGTTGGATGATGGGGAATTTGTAGGGGAAGTTCCGGTACAGTATCTGAACGCAAGTGAATCATCTTTACGACAAGAAGAAAATTCAGGTGATGAAATATACTCCAGTATAACTCATTACTCTCATGAATCAGAAACTGATTCCGATAGTAATTATATTATATTATACCGAATCAGTCAGGAGGCAGGATCAGAGTCATCCTAGAGTTCCTCTGGAAATGAAACTATTGCAGCCATTGAGCGCAATACCTATGTATCAAAATCCGGCATAAAATACTTTGATTCACCCCCTCTAGCCTCTACCTACCAAATGTGGGAGAGCTGACATTACAGCATTATAAAGTTTGTGCCTAAAGCGTTGATAAAACCGAAAAATGAGGACAGTTTTAATCTCTTTATAACTGAAGAAATGCGATATTTAATTTTGCGAGAATCAAATCATAGAGGACAAATTGTCTACAATAAGACTATAAACGAAAGTGCAAGTATAAAAAAAATTCAGACCATTTTCCATGCTAAAATTTAATTTTTGATTAGGTAGCTTAATCTAACACAGTACCAGTAACTGTCTATCTTAAACTGCGAGCTGAATTTTTACAGTGTACCAATGTTTAACTGATATAAGATATAATAAGTAATATCAATCACACACTACTCCAGAATCAGGTTTATATTAACTCCTGCACTCAATACACCACCGGTAGGCCTACTCAGTCGTTCCACCCTAACTATCTACCTGTTTGAATTTACCGCCACCTTATATATATCGCAACTCAACCCACAGAGTCTCTTATTGTACCTTATATCCCCCCCAGTTCTTTAATGAACTCCAATAACGTCTTATATTTTCTCAACAGTTCTACATTTCTCAATTGTTTAAGCCATACCGATTGGGAGGTTTAGATACGCGTCCCACTCGCGTAGTATAATTGATAGGGTTTAAACTATATTGATCGCCATTAGCTTGCATCACATTTCCGTCTACTTGATCGTCAATAAGTTCAATTCCAGTATGGGTTTCTTCATCACTATCATTATCTTCATTAACTATGGGCCGCAACCCTTCAATTATAGCTGGCTCTAATAGTTCTGTTCTTTCATAGTCTGCTCCAGCTTTACGAACATGCTGCCTATGACGTCTATAACCATCAACAACCACGGACCAAGAGTCTGGAATTGAATCAATTCTCAAGGGACCTCTCCAAACCTTATTACATCGTACTGTCTTTGCGGGTTTCACATACACCATATCCCCCACATTAAAATCACATATAATTTCATTGTCTTCTAATTTTTGTTCTGTTATACCCGGCAATTTTTGAATATGGTTTTCCGCCAACAATTTATATGGTGGGTCGCCTCCATGAGGTGCTGTTCTATTATACCAAAACGATATTTGAACCGGGTCTTTTCGTGCCCTGGCCGCCCAAGCCTTTATAGTCCGGTGTGACCTCTCAACTGGGTTCCCCTGTGGCCTGTAAGCACATGACGGTTTATTCTTCACCTCCCATCGTTTTAGAAACGCTTTGAACTCCTTACTGCGAAAAGCTGGACCATTATCATCTATTACTTCCTCTGGTGGTCCCCATTCCACAAACACTTGTTGTAATTCATTTATTAATGTTTGATGAGTCTGATTAGACACTTGCCGCCAAATTACAAATCCTGTTGCACAGTCAAGTATTGTTAGGTATTTTTTATTCTCATGTTCCGTAAAATCTGTAGATAGTCTCTCCCATCCTTTTTCAGTTTTACAGCTTCCTGAGGCCATTCTAATTGGAGTTGGATCGATCGATTTACATCTCTCACAATCTAAACAACATTCTTTAATCCACTCCCTAGGAACATCAATTTCATCGAATTCCTGATCATTTTTACATAATATTTGAGTACGATCCGTACCTGTATGAGCAATTTGATGAATCTCTTTAATTCTCTCAATCACGCGTGCTTTGTTGCAAGGAACATTGTGTGCTTGTATTCCTATTCCTGCTATTTCCCTTATGTTTTTATTTTCGTCATTCCCCTTTACCATGATTTCGGAACTCTGGTTAAGCAATCTGCCAGGTTCTTAGTAGATGTAATTTGCTGTATTGTCACTTTTATGCCATATTCATCCACCGTCCTCTTTAATAGCTCTAATCGTCTTCTTATTAGCATTTTTGATAGACCTTTTGTCTTCAAACGGTGCTCATCATTCAACATTGATTTGATCCAACCATATGCTGAGCTCGAATCTGTATATATTGTAATTGTTTTAAGACCCCACTCAATAGCAATGTTTAACCCCTCAATGATCGCAGTCAGTTCTGCTGCATTTATATGCTCAGGGTCATTGTCTTTTCTCAACCATGCTCTATCCTCGGCGACTACCCCACCAATCTTCACTAACGCCCCAATGGCTATTGTACTTGCGTCGGCCCATACTTCTCCTACCTGAGTCTTCATTATTGGCCACTGACCTTGTGAGGGATCTACTTTATTGACTCTATCTACCACCTCAATGAGTTTCTTTCTAGTGTTCTTACTGATAGAATCATCCATGCTAACTGATGATTCTTGGCGTTGTAGCCACCCACATGCAACGCGCAACCAACCAGAAATTAAATAATTACCTCGGAGTTGACCAATCACAGCCAATAATTTTCGATGTGTGACTGTCCCTTGAATAGATTCTATTGTCGGTAAATCGCTGTCTCTGATCCATCGACCATCCTTCACATACACTCCCAATATTCGAGCCCCATTTTTAACCTCCACTGGTTCTTTAGATTCAAGCCCAAATTTCTTCAAATGATTTCTAACATCATCAGCTGTAATTCCAGAATCCAGGTCCACATAGACATCATCACGGAAACTTTCTGTGGCTCTCTCAATCTTCTCGTCTTGTTTTAGCACAGTCTCTACAATATTGTCAAGTATCTTTGGTGCTTGGCCCAGTCCAAAATCAAGCTTGGTCATACAATATCGTTTGTCCTTATACTCAACAACTTGGTATGGATGCAGTTTAGAATCCACATTGACCTGCATATAGGCCCACTTCAAGTCAATCAGTGCTGTCCTTTCACCCATGGTAGCCCACTTTCTCAGTTTCTCAACACTGGCAGCTGATTCCGTTCCAGGTTCATTTATAATAAATTGATTCAATTCTCGAAAATCCATTATCGGACGTACTCGATCTTTTTTTGGTTCATTTTTGTGCATTAGAGGAATGAGTGCTTTTGTTTCCCCGTGAAATTCTTTTAACCATCCTTTCGATATCCATTCACCCATGCCAATATCAAACTTCTCCCGTAGTTCCTGGGGAATTTTGTACTGCTTTACTCTATTAGTCAGTTTGTCTGGGCTTTGTCCAGTGATGAATCTATACTCTGTTTCCCACGTCTGCCCATTAAATTGAGCCACAAAGTCGCGCTTTTCTATTGTAATCAAAGGTTCAGGATTAATATTTCCAACTGCACTCATTAATTGTAAATTTGGGACTGAATTAAACAGCACACTAACAGTGTCTTTCGGCCCACATTGAATGGAGATCCCACCCATTTTTTTTATAATGTTCCATCCTATAACTAAGTCTAAGCCCCCAACCATGTCTTCAATAACTAAAAATTCACATTTAGGCAAAGTGACATTATTAATTCTAATTTGTGTTTCAATTGTCCCCATAATCATATCTGTTTTTGTACCATCTAACATTGAAATAGTGTTTCCAGCCATCTTTCGATCTAAAATCCCATTAATCCTAGCACTATATTTATATGAGACAATCGACTGACTACAACCAGTATCTATCAACCCATCTACTGCAATTCCACCACATTCTGCCATTATAATTGGCAGATCGCCCATTATTTTAGGGAAACGGCCACTAGCGCATATGCCGTTCCCCTCTACTCGTTTCCCTGGCTCTGTAGCCTTCCACTTGGCCGCATGGAACTATCTGCTCCAGGTATGTTTGCAGTACAGTTGCGAGCTATGTGGTCTGGTCCTCCACATCTAAAACAATTACTGGCAATCGAATCCCTATAGTTGTGGTAACTTGATTCTCCCCAACATTCTCGTGCATAGTGTCCACTTTTTCCACATCTGAAGCAGTTAATCCCAAATCCTTGGCCTCGACCCCAGGATATATTTACTTGCCCTCGGCCAATTCTGAAATTTCCTCCATCTCTACCACGACCAGTTGTAAGATTGCCTATCTCTCGTCCCCGACCGAAACTTATCCCATCTCGCTCTCGATGGAAACTTCCACCTCCTCGGGGATTTTGGAAATTTCCAGGAAATCCTCCAGCAGCTCCAACAGATCCCATTGGATACGGTAGGCCAGCAACTAATCCCCCTGCAGCTCCTACGGTGCCAGAATCCTTATGTTGTTCTGACAATAGTCTGCGGGCCTGAACAATTAGGTTGTTCAGTTCCAATCCATCAACTAAAGCTTTGACCTCCCCAGCTATCCTTTCAGGAAGTCCACTGACGAACTGCAGAGCAATAATTCTTCTATTAGCTACAACTGTCTCTACCGCGTTTAGTTTTATTTCACCAGCCACTAATCCAAACAGTCGTTTTAAATCGGCTAGGTACGTATCCGCTGCCTCCCCATCCTGCAGTTTCCGAATCTTAAACAGTTCGTAGGCAGTATACTCGTTAACAGCAAATGCAGATATTAATGCCTTCTTTATTAGGTCACACTCTTGCTTTTCGGCGTTAGATAATTGACTCACTACTTCATACGCTGGCCCATCTAACGACAATCGTAAATAAGTTGCCCGCGCCTCCTCTTTTAATCCAGCCTCGACCACTAATACATCATAAGTGTCATTAAATATCGCCAGCCACTGACTCGGATCTGTACTACCACCATTATACTTCTTAACATAATCTGAGAGTTTTGGAGCCATGTTGCCCGGTTAGCTTATAAGATATAATAAGTAATATCAATCACACACTTCTCCAGAATCAGGTTTATATTAACTCCTGCACTCAATACACCACCGGTAGGCCTACTCAGTCGTTCCACCCTAACTATCTACCTGTTTGAATTTACCGCCACCTTATATATATCGCAACTCAACCCACAGAGTCTCTTATTGTACCTTATAGTCTTTATGATTTTATGACCTTGGGGGCCTAGCCACAAATAATATACATTAATTTGTACTTATATAATATACTGCAGATGGATATAATATAATTAATATCCATTTAATTTAAAAGGAGATGTAAAATACTACAAACAAATGTAGTCCATATATCAAAATAAAAAGTTTGAAACCTGTATCAGAATTAGTGTTAAGGACATGGGGGGGGGGGGGGAGGGGGTGGGGTTGCCTCATCATCCGTTCCCACTTCTCATGTTCTGGAAGACTGGTTGAGAAGTTTCATGTGGTTCTGATTGTGTGCTACTCTCTAACTAGTGTTGCCCCAGTAAAAGGGGGTGGAAAATTTCTACCACAATCTACAAGTAGCTACTGATTGGAGTAGCACGCATTCTTAACATTCCTGGGAGACTTTACTGCAAGTCACATCAATGCATTAATGCCAGTTACATTATGTATTAGTTGTTTGTCAGTCATATCCTGTGGAATGGCTCATATATGCAACAAATCTGCAACGATTTGAAAGATAATAGGAGCCATGTCTGCCGGTACCAACATCAAGAGAAAAGTGACGAATTAACTACTGTATATACTGGTACACTGGCGATTTTCATGACGGGATCTGAGTTGGCGAAGATCCCGACTGGTGTGTGTGTTTAAGTCTTACGGAAATACGCGTCGCCATGTCCGCTTGGCTACTGAAAGGCTGTGGTAGTTCTGAAAGGCCGGAGGCCGAATGAATAATTCGAAATATTTACGAACGAATAATTTAACCAACCCGACAGAGCTTCATGTGTCTGCTGGGAATTGCTTCATGGTCAAGGCATCACCTTCTAAACTGCTCGCCAACATGTTGAGTGAGACTCAACAGGGCTAGTGGGCTGTTAACCCTATTACCACTGGGGTGTTTTGACCATTAGCACCACTGGGGGGGGGCCGATTCGGCCCACCCACTATATTTTTGTAGTCGTCCAATGAAATCCTACAAAATTTGGGCTGTTGGTGAAACAACTATAGATGAACACTACCAAACCTTAAAAAGTTAAAATTTCATAAGCAGGGACTCATAATTTTGATGAAAAATAAAAGTAGTCCCAGGACAAAATTACAAAATTTTTCGTTTTCTAAAAACTTATAGTGTGGCAGTGTTGGCTAGATTTAGTAGGTTTTTCAAGACGCTGAATCGAATGTGCTTATATTCCACTTCCAAAAATTGAAGTGGATGCTATTTTTCGTGCACCTAAGAAGTGGGCGTGGCACTTCAAATTTTGAAAAATTAGATATTCAGAAAATGCCCCTAATTTTTTTATTTCAACGCATCTTTATGGGTTTTCTGGGCCGCTGAATCGATTGAAAGTAATATAGAAGCCTGAAGACTGAGTGGTTCGCCATTTTTGGTGCACCAAAAATAGGGCGTGGCACTTCAAATTTTGAAAAATATGAGATTCGGAAAATACACTAAAGTTTTGATTTGCAAAGCATTTTTATAGGTTTTCTGGAGCGCTGAATCGATTGAAAGTAATATAGAAGCCTGAAGACTTAGAAGTTAGCCATTTTTTGAAATCAAAACTTTAGTGTTTTTTCCGAATAAAGTAATTTTGAAAATTTGTAGTGCCACGCCCTAATTTTGGTGCACCGAAAATTACGTACACAAAGGATTTGAGGCTTCTATATTACTTTCAATCGATTCAGCGCTCCAGAAAACCTATAAAATTAATTTGAAATCAAAACTTTAGTGAATTTTTCGAATCTCGTATTTTTCAAAATTTGAAGTGCCACGCCCTAATTTTGGTGCACCAAAAATGGCGAACCACTAAGTCTTCAGGCTTCTATATTACTTTCAATCGATTCAGCGCTCCAGAAAACCTATAAAAATGCTTCGAAATCAGAACTTTAGTAAATTTTCCGAATAAAATAATTTTGAAATTTTAAAGTGCCACGCCCTAAATTTGGTGCTCCAAAAATGACGTACCACTACACTTACATGCTTGTATAGAGCATTAGAGTGATCCAAACCAATAAAAATAAATAAAAATAGCCCAAACATAAATAATTACTAAATCACAAATGATTTTGTAAAATTCGAAAATTTCAAAAATTTTGGTGCTGGAGACCAAATTTTGAGGTGGCACCCACATCGAAAAGTAGAAATCCAATTGCAACGGCGTTTTTTGCAAAAGATGCAGTATTAAATTTGGCTAATTCTCACAAAAAATTGGGCCGGTACGTAATGTGGTTGCATAGTTACAGCAACTAAAAACTAGGAAGGGGCCGATTCGGCCCCCCCCCAGTGGTAATAGGGTTAAGGCTAAATCTGTTTTTATTTGGACGTCAAAGGCAAACGTTTCATAATTTTATTTCATTTAATTGTTGTGCGAATTTTATAGACCTTGCAATTTTACCACTTATATAATAAATATAATTATAATATAATAAATATAAATTAAAATATTTATATGCCAAGAGCAGGCCCGTAGCCAGGATTTTCAAAGGGCGTACACATTTAGGCGTTACGTAACGTTTCTTCCCAAACCCCCACCCCCAACCCCCTGGCGGTGGGTCGATTCGGCCCCCCCGCTGTATTTTTGTTATCATCCAATAAAATCCTACGAAATTTGGGCTGTAGGTGAAAAAATTATCGAAGAAAATTTTCAAATCCAAAAAAATGAAAATTTCATAAGGTGGGTATAATAAATTTCATGAAAAATAGAAGTAGTCCTACGACAAAACATACATTTTTTTGATTTTCTAAAAACTAATAGTGTGGCATTGTTGGCTAGCATTAGTAGGTTTTTCACTACGCTGAATCGAATGTGATTATATTCCATTTCCGAAAATTGAACTGGATGCTATTTTTCGTGCACCTAAGAAGCAGGCATGGCACTTTTTTTATGGCAATTTTGAAAAATACGATATTCGGAAAATATCCCCATCTTTTGATTTCAACGTGTTTTTATAGGTTTTCTGGACCGCTGAATCGATTGAAAATATTATCGAAGCCTGAAGACTTAGTGGATCGTCCTTTTTGGAGCACCAAAATTAGGGTGTGGCACTTCAAATATTGAAAAATACGAGATTCAGAAAAGAAACCAAAGTTGAGATTTCAACGCACATTTATAGGTTTTCTGAACTGCTGAATCAATTGAATGTATTATAGAATCAAAATTCTTTAATAGAGCACCAAAATTAGGGAGTGGCACTTATTCAAATTTTGAACCGCAATTTTAGTACCACGCCCTAATTGTGGTGTACCAATAATGACGTAGCACTAAGACTTGAACTATGTGCTTTCCCACCCACTATTGGTTTAACCTGATTAATTATCACCTCGCCACTCCCTGTTAGCATTGCCCCTTGGTGCTAGCCTTACTAGCTTGTTTCTCCCTCTGAGGTGGTTTGACCTCTCACCTCTCTCTGTGGCTTACGGCGTGTATCCCCCCCCCCCCCCCCCCCAGTTGGTTATGAGGTGAGATTATTATCGGTAATCTCACATTGCCAACTATATTGGTAAAATGCCACACTAACCCCATTTTCGGTGGGTAGTGCACAGAATTGAATCCGCTTACCTATCATATTATTTATTTTGCAGCTTGGATCACGATTCGATATCAGGATCAACATATTGAACCAAACGCAATCTCGATCTTGAAATTCAAGGACGTTTTGGTTGAGTATAGTCTTACTGTTCTCCAAAATTACAGTCAGTATGTCCCACTAGTCTATTAATATTTCTTTATATTTCTCTCTCTCTCTCTATATATATATACACCATGTCTCCTGTAGTAAATTGTATAAATATCATATTGTATCATATATGGGTGTTTGTATTGCAAAGTTCAGGTAGAAGATGTTCAATGTAGAATGAGAGCTAGTGCTTCATCAGGCGTTAGAGGACAGCCGCGCTGGGCTGTTGATGAATGTTCAGTACCGGTTGCTGAAATACAAACGACCCAATGGAGGAGTTGCTACGAGGATATAGTTCTCAGTCATTCTAGTGTACCTGTAGATGATGAAAGTGGGGATAGTGCTGGTAGGAGGGTACATGAACAGGAGGCTGCACAGGGGGGTATGGTAGGAGTAGGTTCAGCACACTATCTACTATGTATTTCTATCATGCTCCACATTGCCAGAAGTGTAACTTAAAGCGCAGATTAAATGGAAGTAAATATTGTGCACGTTGTTTTATTATTCAACGTGAGCAAGAGAGGTCTAAATGTTGTAAGCCAAAACCTGTATTAAAAAAAGTTAAGAAAATTAGTTCAGATATTGATGAAACTGAAACTCTGCAGTCTGTCCCACTTCCTGGTCTAAAGAGAAAATGTAAAAACTGTTGTGTTTGTAGAAAACGCATAGCACGTGACTGCCTGTATTGTGGTACATGTGGCAACAAACTTAATAAGAAAAAGTTTGTTGCTAAGAAGTGCAGTAGCTCAACTGATGATAATGAACCTGTGTTAGAAGAGCCTACTATTGTGAGGGTGCCACAAAGCAAACGTTCTACATTGGCTACCTGTGGTACTGTAGGCTGTTCCAACCATGTTGGAAAAGGAAGTACAAAGTGTAGACCCTGTTTGAATATTCAAAATAAGAAATATTGTAAGTGTGTAGAATGCAATAAAACACTGAGATATAAAGTAAATTTAAAGTATTGTAGAAATTGCATGAAGCATAAACGCTGGCTTGAAAGAGAAAGTTTATCAGAGAACAGTAATGTTTCTGTGAGTGATGAATCAATAAAAATCTTGCCTGATACACCAAAGAGAACTTGCAAATATTGCAGCAAAATTCTAACCCATCAATTTGTGCGGAAATTCTACAACAAAGTTTGTATGCAGAAACAAACAATGAAAGTTGGTAATAGTTCTGAGAGGGTCGATGTAGATGATACTGATAATGACACTGATAATACTGACATATTACTAGATGCTGTGATTCCATGAACTTGTGAAGTACAAGGTCTCAATTGGCAAACCTTTCCATGTTTACCAGGCAAAGACGTTTTATACATACCAAAATACCACAAACAAACACCCAGATCATGTAAATCATTTCCTTGTAACTTTCGACTGACCATCTTAAGTTCTCCACAACCCTTTGATATAACTGATTTATTGTGCTGAAAGTTTCACTTATTTCGAATATAGTTCACAAGTGTAGTTCGAGCTTCGTATTGTGCATTTTCAGATGAGGTTTGATGATTCGTTGGATATTCTTTAGATCCAGGTCTTTGTTGAGATATATCAATCTAGTCACCTCAGGTTCAGATTGATGATTATCTTTCAAAGCATACACAGCTACAACTACACAGCTTTGAGAGATGCGCCCTGGCTGGTCCCTTTAACGCATTCGTGCCGAAACGAAAACTGCCCTGGCCCATGTGAGGATCGAACCCACGACCTACGGGAGATGTGAATTCAATGCAACCACTACACCAAGGTGGAACCTAAATTTTATTATATAATATAAATATATTTTTGATACAGATTTCAATGGATTATGTTTGCGCCAGCAAGGGGGCAAGGAGCTGGTTAGAGTTCAACCATGCCCATGCTTTCGCACAGTTCACAAGGAGTGGGTAGTCTCGTTTCGACCTAAATGGGACATGATGATAATCGATAAGGAGGATAACATTATTATACCACACATGTTTTCGAACACTGAATTTCCGATGTTATTCTTCCCTAAAGATGTACTTCAAGTAACAGATTTGGTATATATATCAAATAAAGATTAACATTAACTCCAAAGTAAATATACACACAATCAGATTGGTCTCGGGCATATAATTTAGTACCTCGTCGAGATATGGAGAGGGTGAGAAACTGGACGCAAATCCCATATCAGTGCGTACAGATACCTATAATGAAGCCTTATGTTATGTTAGTTAACGCATTTTATTACACTGTAAGCTTTGTGCCCGAAATATAGGGTATTTTGTAGAAGTGCTGACTTTTACCACGCTATTAAGAGCTTTGTTTCATATTTTGTCATTAATATACATATAAACTGAAACCCCTGATATTGACTTATTTAATTGTTTTGGTTATAATAACCTGCCACAGTAACGTGATTATTTCCATTAGTCTGCTTATTCGCACCTTCAGATCCTTGACAACATCCTAGTACCAAATTATTTAGTTATTTAGTGTATAAATAATTATTTATAACCTCAGACACAATCAATCCGTCACTAATGATTAGGCACGGAATCACAACCGTAACAAACTGAAAAGATATCGCGGTGGTTGGGTGATATCTGGATGGGCTCAGTCTGCTGTAATAGATGCAGCTACGGAGCAGGTAGAACCTGCCAGGTTCCATATAACAACATCCATCATAAAGAAGGACAAACTTTATCACTTCAATTTATATAGAAGTAAGTTTGAAGAAATTTGTTTGAGGATGGTTGTTTGAGGATGTTGTTTGAGGAAAATGTTTGAGGAAAATGTTTGAGGATTTAAGAATGAAGTAACTTTATGTTGGTGAGAAACAACTGCACTATAATCTCTCTGATTTCCAAGGAAAGGTAATCGGACTTGATAATGAGGTGGATCCTCTTTAGAGATTAAAGGAATAATTTCAGGTACAAAATGAATCTCACTCTCTTTAATTCCAATAGTTTCTAAGTTCCATAGATTGGACACTTCTATAGGTTCTGTTAATATTAAGGAAGGAGATAAACCCATATTAATGCAGGGGCTTACAGTAATTGGGGAAGAAGGGCCAGTAAGTAAATGCCCAAAGAAAGTATCAACTATAGTAGGAGCATTTGGATACCGATAATAGGTACCTGTCAAAGCCCATATTTGGTCAGCACCAATAATAAGATTAATAAGATAATTTGATAAATGGCAGATTGAAGAAAACATAGTTGGTAGATACTCCTGCTTAATGGAAGGACAGAGTTTGTTGGCTGTCCATGCGGTGAGGTCAATTGGTTCAGAAAAGAATTGGCTGAAAAGTTGAAATGACACTAAATTGGAGTCATGTGTAGTAATATGGTCTCCAAATGAACCCTTCGACATTATTCTGGTGTCTATAATGGGTAACTGGTAATTATTAGAAAGGTCGGATTTGATGTAGGTTCTCTTGGACCCATCATCTAAATAAACATGGACCCACTGGCCATTATCACAAGAAGGTGAATAAAGATAGGCCATTGCCAGCTTAACAAAAACTTGATTATCTTGGCTGGAGTGAGTTGGCATCACTGGTATCACTGACATGGCAGGTCCACCAGATCGATTCCCTGATGGAATCCAACTAGTATCTAAAGCAGGAGGAGTTGGCTTTGACTGATCCCAAGGCTTGGTTGAATAATTAATTGGCTTTTGATACTGGAGGTACATACGCCTGGGAGGAAGGGAGCCTGGTATTACCAGAAGCTTGGTGGGTTTTAGGATCACTAGAAGAGGTCGGGGTCTTTGGATCACGGTACTTTTTAAAACAAAGTAATGAGTTATGCCTCCCACCAGAATTATTGAAATTATATTTGGATTGGACTTATGAGGTCCAAAGCAATTGGTACAAAGTTTCTTTGTTCTGATAAAGGTCCCTTTAGCATCAATGGACTTAGAAAGAAAATTTGGACAATCCTTAAGTCTATGGGGATGACCCTGACATGAAAGACAAGTTGGTTGCGGAGGAGCATTTTCAGTGACAGGCAATGATGAAGTAGTTAGAAGCTTGGGCAATTCTTTTACCCTAGTATTCTGAGTTGGAGGTTTAGATAAATTGACTTGAGAATAAGCCAATGACTCCCTGGTTTCTAATTCTTGTCTAATGAACTCCAATATAAGATCTAAGTTAAATCTTTCACTGGGATTGTTTCTATTCCACACAATAATTAAATCCTGTGGAAGTTTTTGCTGTTGAAGTGGTGCTAACAGTAAAGAGGTGAGGTCTAAAGATAAAGCAGAATTGTCACTGGAGGTAACACTAGACTGCACCTCAGAAGATAACTGACGAATTTCCCTCAACCCACTTTAAAAAATATCCATCATTTTGCGAAATGATTTAAGGTCTCCCTCCTTTATGGCTGGAAGGGAGCAAAGCTGTCTGGCATAGAGACCTATTAAAAGATGGGGGTTGCCATACCGACGTTTTAGGACTTCAATAGCAGTTTTATAATTGGCCGAGGTTGCTGGAAAACCAGACAAGGCATCCTTGGCTTCTCCCTCCAAGCTGTTACGCAAATAAATAAATTTCTGGACATCACTCAACCCGGGCTAAATGAATAAGCGCTTGAAATTGGTCCCAAAAAGGTCTCCAACTAAAATAATCACCACTAAAAGTCGGTAAAGAAATTTTCGGAAGACCACGAGTTGAGTTATTAGTCCCACTGGCTGACTGGGTTTCATCACTATGATGTGAACTGACAAGGCCTACCTTGTCTAAACGGGAAAGAACCCAGCCCATTTTGAACAAATAGCGGTCGAGATCACCAATTTATGTGTTGATGTCTTAGACTCATAATGGCCTATTTCGCTAAGTTCAGAATTTAAAGAATTTAATAAAATTAACTGGCGTTCACCAAGTTCAATCTGATAGGCCAGTTCATCTGAATCAAGTTCAGATTCATTTAGTTTAACAATATGTTCGAAATCAGTAATTAATTTAGATGCTTTTTGGCGTTCTGTTTTCCGCCTCCCTTTTATAAACTCTATCTGATCAATATTATCATCATCTATGTTGTCACCCTTACCCCCACGGTTTTGAGTTTCACCATCTGCCATGGTACTGATTGTTGCACATAAGTGGTAGTAGAAGGCAAAAAGAAAAAGTATAGAAGCAAGAACAGTCAGTTAAACGATGGTAATGAAAATCAATAACAAATATGCAGAATGGAAGGCGGGATACGGTAACTAAAGTCCCGGTCCTTCCCTAGCTAAACTATCTGACCTAAACTAGCACCAATATTGCACTGATATAACTGAAATGATATGATTACTGCCAAGTGGCTATATTGCACGGTTGGCCTTGTTACTCTACCTAATCGATGCCTTTCCCCCCTCTGATTGGTTGGTACCCTTGTTGGCGCCCTTTGGAGTGTTCCCGTTCACTCAACCTGTTCTCTCTGGGTTAGGGGTTTGGCCCCTGACCCTCATTGTGTGCTTCTCCTTCCCATTCTCATTGGGATGGCACGAGTTGGTTAATTGCCCAATCTCGTGGCTCCCAATATTGCTTATCGGCTTAACTTTATGGGATGTTAGCGGGATTGAATAAGCTAACAGATTTGAAGTGGAATTCATTGTATTCATCGCAGTATGTTATGTTGTCCGTTGCGTGCGCAGTTCGGGGCGTAGGCGGTGTAACTAGTCCAGCTGTAGATCCCGGATTGCCGCGCAACACCCCCTCTATCCCGTTATTCTGGTGGGTCCATGGTGCATCCACATGACTTCGACGATAAATGGTTTTATGTTTCTCAGTCGCGTTATTCTGGTGGGACCGTTGCGTGGATTTTGGGGCGTAGGCGGTGTAACTAGTCCAGCTGTAGATCCCAGAATGTTGCGTAACCCCATCCCACATGACTTCGTCGACTGAGCTTTATGTTGTTGGGAGTGTTATTCTGGTGGGTCCCTGGTGCATCCACGTGACTTCACTTCCAGCGTCTTCATTGTCCGTTACGTGCGCAGTTTGGGGCGTAGGCGGTGTAACTAGCCCAGCTGTAGATCCCAGATTGCCGCGTAACACCCCTTCCACGACAAAGATTTCACAAAGAAGATGATTGAATGTAGTTGGAAACGATGAAAAGGATCAGACAACTCAACTATAAACCTGAATGGTGATGCGTATGATGATGAAAATGAAATGATGCGCACCCTGGTGCTGCGCTTATAACAAATGATGATAGCCGGGGGGCTATAAACCCAATGATGATGTGGAAATAAACAAAATGTGAAATAAATGGTGGAACTAAATGATGAAATATATGTGGAAATAAATGAAATGTGATGAAATAATAAAGAGAAATGAAAAAAGACAAAAAAAGGTATAAAAAAGTCTGAAGAAAAGAATTGGAAAAAAGAAAGGACATAAAAAGTCATAAAACTGGTTGGATATTAATGTATAGCTATAGTAACTGTAAATGCTGAATGTATTAGCAATAAGATGATAGATGCCTATATAGCAATGTTATTTAATAAACTGAACTGAATTATTCTGCAATCACTATAGTTTCAGACTTTCTGGACTTATAATTAACTGATCTAATTTGTAACGGATATAATCGTAAATATGGACCCAAATCGCCAAATTATCGGCGAATTACGTAACACGATAGATCTACTGGAATATTCGCAACCTGGATCCCCTGACTTTGATACAAATTGGAGCACCCTGCTAAATGAGAACGTGCGAGTCGTTAAATTCACCAGGCAAGAGGGACCGGATTCCAAGAATCTACGAGCCCTCCAGTTAGCCGATGCTAGTACGAGACTGAAAAGAACTCGGAACGCAAAGGCAACCGGAGGGGACGATTCGGCGTTTTGGGAAACGTTCCGACAGAGCGTCTACAGATCCCGATGTTTGATCTACGACAACGAGGGAAACGCGACGCCCACCTCGAAAGCGATTACATTGGCGAGATGTCAAAGTTTCGTCGACGACAAGAGTACGTACCTCGCCCACTGGGGAAACCTGTCGGAGTGTACGGCGACGCTTCGAGAGGAACGTATATCGACCATCCAAAATCGCGACGACTACCAAGAAAAATACGGGGCGAAAGAATACGGTCGATCCTTGGTCGTCGTCCTCGGAACCCTGGACGGTTTGGTATTGGTGTGTCGAATATTTCCGACACCCAGACAGGAAGTGCAGGCAGCCAGAGCGATCTGGTTGCTACCTCCGGATATCCAAAAGATCCTCTTCGACTTCGACGTCATTAAAATCGGGTCGGATATAAAGGCGGATGTCCGGAACGACTACGCGAACGCTCCCTCAGGAAGAAACCGACGGGACGACCTCAACGCCCTTAGCCATTGCGTCGACACTCAAACGCTACTAGCCCTGTTACGATTCGCCGAGTTCATGCGAGGATTCCGGGAGGTAAGACCGACAAAATCCGGGATCGGCTACCTCGCTGTGCTAAACGGCGGCATCGACTTCAAACCCCAGAAATTCCGGGACTATAATAAAATATATGGTGGATACCCGGGATTAGAAATAAAGAGCGAGCGAGAGGGTCGATGGAAGGACGTTGATCGGAAGTGGACGATACACCAAAGGTGGGAGAATCCCGATCGACGGAACTACGTTTACGTCGTTATGGAGTGCTACACCGTCGCTAAGTTTATCTGTAAAACTCTCGGTAACCTTATTATGGCGGTTCCCCTTTCCTTCGTCGACTACGACTGGAACGAGGTCATAAACCACGCGTTCAAAGCGGTCGAGAACATCACACCGGGAGAGACTAAAACGCTCGCCGTTATCGATTACTGGGACGAGAGCGGACCTTACGACATCCCCACGATTACCGATCTTCTCGGTGCGGAGGAGCCTCTGATCTCTTCGGAAGGGGAAGAAATATGGCTAAACGAGGGTGTTCTTCTCTCCACCCCGAAGCGACAACTCGAGCCGGAGGCCGCTTACCAACCGGCCACCAAACGGGTTGCCTCCACCGAACCAACGACGGAAGCGGGCGTTTCCTCACCACTCGGCTTCGGTAGCCCTGCGAGGGAGTTGGTTACTACCTTCGCGTTAAACGACTTCGGCGATACGTGCCAAAGGTTATCCCCGTATCCTTTCCCGGGTGGCGAAGACTGGTCGTCGGAGATTCCGAGTATCAGCAATCAACGGACCCGCTCAGCGATGTTGGTCGAGAAGGGCCCCAGCGCTGCGCCGACTCCCGATGATCTCCTCGGAATCCCTCCGTCGAAAACCCCGGCACCTCTTCGCCGACCAGCAGTGGCTACTACACCCTCCGTTCCTCAGGATCCTATGCGACTAACCCGTTGGTACGCCGAGCAAACCGAATGGATCCACCGCCAGAAACGGTCGTCCGAGTTGAGGCCGACGGGACACAAAGAAGGTTATCGGAGCGAAGAACTACTATGCCAAAGCCCAGCCTTCCGCGGGCTACCGACCACCGCGAATATCCAGAAGAGCGACCGACGACTCGAGTATCACGTCGGCATCCCGATTCCGATATTCCCCAGTCGAGAGATGCAGTTGGAGGTGTGCGGCGACTGTGGTTCGGAGCAGTGCCCACGCGGTAGAAGGAATCGGGTTACCGATTCATGCCTCCAGCTCCTCGGGATACTCTATTGCCCATACTGCGCGAAATCGGGCCACGACGTTTCCTTCTGTCCGATCCTATATAACCTCTGCACCACGTGCGGTTTCCGTGGACATTCCTCTAGCCCCCACTGTTATATCAAATGTCCTACCAAAGACGTTACCGCTATGGGAAATATGGTCATGTTTGAAACATACGCAAACAGCCACATAAAGACCAAGGTTCGGAGAAACGCTCGGAATATCGCGCAGGAGATGGCGTGCGGGTACTTCTCCTTCCCGGAACGCCTCCACACGTCGGCCACGTTGCCTTTCCATTACGTGGATTTGTTGCTGAGCGCTGGATTATTCGGTCCATTCGAAGTCATTAGACGCTTATACTCGTATGAAGAGGAGTTCGGCGACGGAGAGTGGTTCCTCGAGGCTCGCAACTCCGAGTTGGAACGACGAACCGATATGCTACCGATGCCATCGAAAGGAAGAGCCGCCAGGAGACAAGCCGAAGCGTTGCTCACGATGGATGTTGACGCTCCTCTACCAGCTATAGCGATCGACGAGAGCCGACGGGCGAAGAGGTGAAAGGCGTATCAGAGAAAGAAATAGTGGATCGGGATATTCCAGGAACATTTATCGAACATTTATTTTATATATATATATAAACTCTAGGCCAAATTAATTAAAACTATGCAATATTAAATTTGGGTTTTTTATATTGGGAATGACCTACGCAAACTCAATCTACCGACAGACTTCACGAAGGTCATTGGGGGGGACTGTTCGCGGTATTTCAACTTTCCATAACGCGAGTTGAATATTTTTTGTACTAATTTAAAATGATTATTCCGATATCACTACTGGGTGCGGGACCATGGGTTTTGGGCACATTCTATAAACTGGGGGCGATTTATGGGCGAACTTTGGGGCGACTTACAGGGTACGGGACTAATTTCATGTTTATAAGGGCCAGGGAGGGATGGAAAATTCAAGCAGTATTCAGGTTAGCCTGATTACTATTAGGCCCTGGCCAACTTCCTGCTGCCTGTAGAGGTGGATTTGGTAACGCACCAGGCCTAAAGGACAAGGACTGCCCTTAGCGGTCCCTGGCCAACAGCAGTTATTACGAGACTGAAAAGAACTCGGAACGCTGACTGCTTGTGTCAGGGATTTGCGACGGGAAACGACACGACAGACCCCTAGCCAAGCCGTACTGGTTCTCGATGATCGTTCCCTTCGGGGTTCGTGAGGGATGGGACGGACACGCAAAAGGGTCTACCGACTTACGGAGGAAGGGTTTGACGAGGACTGCCCTTAGCGGTCTCTGGTCAACAGCAGTTATTATGAGCCTGAAAAGAACTCGGAACGCCGGCTGCTTGTACCAGGGATTTGCGACGGGATTTGCGATTCACTACCGCACACTGCTGCACACTGATCTGCCGACCTTCACTAAATTTGATCATATATAAAGAGAACAGCAACTGACACATGTAGGGTCTATGAAATAGCATTCAATTCACTCCAAAACCACTATAATGTAAGTCGCAATTGCTATATGTAACCGGTCTCTCTAACCTTTAGTATATCAAGAAGATTGGGGTTTTATGATTATTTATCGATATTCTCCAAATATAACAACATTCCATCAACTGATAACAATTAATAACCGACAGTAAATAGCAGTAAAATAATGCGGTGAAAGGTACGTATAGTTATGATATGATAGGTGGTAGAGATGTGACAGGAAAGCCGATGTTCTGGGCTCAGGAAAAAGGTAAACAAAAAAAAACAAACATTTTTTTATTAACATCGTACATAACAATAACACAAACAGCATATTAAAAAACGGTATATGGAAATTGTATGTTTTAAAAATAATGCAACCAACATAATATTAAATTATAGTACAGTACAATGTTAGGAATAGCCCCATGAGGTTATACCTCGTTTCCATGGAGGTTCCTTTAAATTAAACTGAATTAAACAGAAATTACGTGCAATAATTGTTTAACATGCAAATAAATAAAATATGGTAGACCATAGTACAGTACCTACATAATTAAAAAAATATACCAACAACTCGAAATATGGAAAACACTAGAAAATTAAGTTAATAGATATAGCAATAGTTATGATGTACCGACTGACACAAAGAAATAAAATATGGAAGACCGTAGTTCAGCTAGAAATTTAAAAATATAACAGAAAGAATTTAAAAATAAAGCAGAAAATATGTCATAAAATCGAGATATGTAAAACATAGGCAATAAATATAGCAATAGTTATGAAGTACAGCGATACACACACAAGGAATAAAGTATTGTAGACCGTAATTTAAAAATAACGCAGCAAATAGGTCGTAAAATAGAAATATATGTAAAACCCTTCGGGGTTCGGGAGGGGTGGGACGGACACGCGACAGAGTCTACCGACTGGACTGACCATTAGCCAAGCCGTGCTGGTTCTCGATGATCGATCCCTTCGGGGTTCGGGAGGGGTGGAACGGACACGCGACAGGGTCGACCGACACCGACACTACGGCATCAAGACTAGGACCGAGGGAAAATCTGGGAACATTAGTTAGGCTAAAATCTGAGCGAACAGTGGGTAATTAAATAATATACTGTAGGGATTTATATTGTCGTGTATAATTATTGTGAATATTTGGTGTATATTGATTTGGGGAAGCCCAAAATTATTCTCAATCAGGTTCAACAGAGTTCAGTTACATTAAAGAGTATATCCAACTAATGCAGCTTTTTCTCAACCGCAACCTGCATCTCAGAAATCATTCCTTCTCCACAATCAATATCCGGTGACTGGCCGGGGCTCGGTGGTCTGTAAAGTCACGGCGTGTTTCCCCCCTGGTGTTGGGATAACGGCAACATACCACGCTGTTATATTATATTATATCGATTGCCAACTCATCGATTTACGCAGAACCCAATAATTTTCAATTGTACTGTATTTCCCTACCAACTAATCAACCAACCAATAAACCGAATTTAGGCTATTTCTCAGAAAATTTCTCAGTTTTCTGAAAAAGCCAGGAAAGTTTTAAGCTCAATTGATATTAATGCTTCTGATAATAGTATTCATCTCTTAGATTACAACCTGAAAGTTGAGCATGAGGGAAAATTAATCAATATCTTACTATTATCCATGATAGAGGGGTTAATTGTTATTACACAATACAACGAAGCTGGTGAAAAGTTTGAAATTTGGCTAAATCGGCATAATCCCTACGAAATTATGTCTTTCTTTATTGTAATGATTTCAAAAGAATCCTTTGTCGAAACTGAAGAATCAACAGATAATGTTGAATATGTTGATAATATCATTGATTCTTGACTTTTCCCCCTATATTATAAATATTTTATGATTATTTTTAAAATTTTGATCTTTTTAATTATGAAAAAAAATCAAATTTTAAATAATCGAAAATTGTAGTAGTATTTGTATATACAGTATATCAGATTTGTTTGTTGTGTATTGAGGTAATTATTTTCAATTTACTTTAAAATTTGGAAAATGGATATTTTTGCAACATCGAGATTATTATAAATGTGAAAATAAACATGCAACTTGTGTACAATGTATTGTACAATATTCCGAAATGAATAATTATTGTTCTAAAATTTGTCCTATTTGTCGCGCGCCCATATCTAAGTTAAATATGAAATTGGCGAGATACCAACCCTATTATTGGAAAGAGCTACGAAATATAACTTATATTTCTGCGGAAAGTAATGATCCTGGAGATTTATTTACAATATTGGAGAATATTTTTTATAGAAATGTAGTACGACGGTGTTGCTACTATATTCCTTATTTTTTTAGTAGCAAACATAAAAAAATCATTAGCGCGAAATTCCCGGGAGGTGATTTCCAAACCGCCGATGTTACCTATCATTATTTCGCGTATAAAGATGCTCACCATGCTTGAAATTACATTGAAAATGAGTCTATACTATAATTGGAAATAGCACCTTTTGTTGCAGCGAGCGTCACATACTGTAGTTGTGTCATATGTTAATTAAATATACAGTACTCTAATATTGTAGTTGCATCAATTATTGTTATATACATAGTAATGGTGATGGTTTATTGATATTTATATTATATTATATTATATTGTATTGTTGATATATCTTAATAATAATAAATGGCTGACTTTAATTCAGGTCCATATAATTTAAACTTTCAAATGGGAACGAGTATGATAATTTCTGGCCCATCTGGTTCCGGAAAGTCTACATTTGTCGGCAATTTAATTAAACACAAGAATGGTTGTTTCAACGAACCCCCCTTGCGAGTATTGTATTGTTACGGGAGCAATCCCCCAACTATTCCTGGTATTACACACCTTTACAAAGGTTTGCCTGAAAATATAGATAGTTTAGTGAATAGTCGAGATTTATTAATTATAGATGATTTATTAACAGAAACTGAGTCCAGTACAGCTTTAACTGTATTGTTTACTAAGGTAGCTCATCATTCTAATATATTTATTTGTTTTATAACGCAAAACATGTTTTATGGTGGGAAGCATAACCGCACAAGATCAATTAATAGCCATACCTTAGTATTAATGAAAAATCCGCGAGACAGTTTATCGGTTTTAAATTTCGCGAAGCAGATGTTACCAGGGCAGACCAAATTTTTAGTAGATTCCTATCAAGATGCGACTATTGAACCATTTTCATATTTCTTAATTGATTTACGACAGGAAACACCCGAACATTTAAGATTTAGATCGGATATATTTTGTAATCATAATTGTTGCATTAAAAATTACATTGACTATAAACGTAGCGAAAATAATAATAATAATAATAATAATAATAATTAATATTTTGTAACAATTTTCAATAATGTTGCAACAATGAATAGAAATATCGTAACGAGCTGGAATTTCTACGCAGCGCTACCCCTCAACAAAGAACTTATTTTATTAACCATACCGCGAGTTACGAATTAATACGGCTCATTGTAAATACTACATTAAATGTTCTAAAAGGTAACGTACAATTGACCCCTCATTCATTTAGAAATATTCGCTGCTATAAAAAGGTATTAAAATCACTCAACTGCAAAACGAAAAATATATCAAGTTACAGAAAAAAGTTAAGCAATCAATCTGGAGGCATACTACCGTTTCTAATACCCTTACTCGGCATTGGTGCAAAACTCGCCGCGAGTGCTGGTGCCGCCGCCGCTGGAGCGGCTATTGCGAAAAAAATTAACCGCGGACGGTAATAATGGTTAAAACAGGAGTAACATTTAGAAAATTATATTTAGTATCGAGTAAACCGTTAGCTACTGATTTAAAACCTCAAGATATACCTAGAGTAAATACTACAAAAAGAAAACCCTTTAAAACATCAACTTCAAAGAAAATAAAAAAATTTCAGCTGTTTTTACGGTGATGCCCTTTATAAGAGATTTGAATATACATATTACTTGCAGTTGTCGAAAAGATGCCACGCAAGATGAGACCGATTTTAAGCTGAAGCTTAGACAAAAAACTGTTAAGAATTTATTTAGATCCTTCATCCCCTGCGGGTTTTGCAAGTATCGCAAAATTAGCAAAAGCCGCAAACATCAAACCAGCTCAAGCCCAGAAATGGTTGAGCGGGCACAAGACATACTCCCTTCACGCACCACGTAGACATCATTATTCAACATCTAAAATATTTACGGGAGGGTTAAAAGATATATATATATATGATAGATCTGGTGGATATGCAGCAATATAAATCACAAAATAATAATTATAACTATATATTAACATGTATTGATGCCAGCATTATGCAGGTATTTAATTTACTCAATTTCTATATCAATCTCTATTTACTTTGATCTACGAATTGTTCTAAGAATTTTATCAACTCAACTGCAATATTTACATTCTTCTATAAATATTATTTTTTCGATATACTCAAATTCCTATTATCTTTGATCTACGAATTGTTCTATTAACTTTATCACCTCAACTGCAATTTGATTTATTATTTCTTTTTTCACTCTCCACTCTTTCTTATCTAATATGTCTTATTCTGATTCAGATGATTCTACCCCAACTGGCACTGGACCCCACTGGAGAAGTAATTCCTTCGAAATCAATCCGCTATATATACGACTGCACTATCTGCGATCCCCAAAGGCCACAGAAGTACCTCTCTACACATCTTCAGAAAGTTCATAATTTAAGTAAGGAAGAATCCAAACTACGAATACAAGAATTTAAAGAAGCATGGTCCCAATCTAAATCTACAAAGGTCATCAATAATCTAGAAGATTATATTTATACAGTAGTTAGGCAAATTATGGTTTCAAACAATGTTGGGGAGGGAGCTGAAGTATTGTCTGATTGGGTTATTTTACGGCTAGGTAAAAAAGTTGATAAGGGTGTCCCAAACAAAGTTATATCATTAAGAGGCAATGACTTTATAAAATATAGAAACGTAGGAAGTCAGGCAGGTAATGGTATTGGCAACGGGAGACCTTAATGAGGGGCAGATTGCTGTAGATATTCCTTCAGCATCACCTAAACTTACATAAACTTGCATTCCCCTACCACACCTTGTTCAGTCATCCTTGCAAGGTGCGACTCTGTCCTTAAGGATAAAGGTTGTAGGAGGAACTTGAGTTTTTGGTTTTCCTCAGATGATGCTGATAGTGAAGGAGAGATCATATGACCTCCTAAACGCCCCAGAGTGATGATGATAGTGATTGCGATGAGGTGGTAGGGAAGTGTGTCACAACTGGCTATGACTGGGGTGCGCAATCGGTTAAGGGCAAGCTTGCTATACATGATTTTGACCTAAGGTTTGATCCAACCCATGTACAGGTTCTCCAGAAATGGAAGGACTCCATGGTGGCGGATCAACGTAACAGTCAAAAATATGTCAAGCAAAACCTTAACACGGTTGCTACTATTGCATTCCAGTTTCAGAGGCGGTTGGGCACTACTGATCAGGGTTTTGTAGAACTGTCAGTCTGTGACCTTGGGCAGTTGAAGTTGGTGATGGCAGAGGAGCATGAGAAATGTGGCATAAAGGGTGAAAGTTTAGATGGCCACCTGAAGTGCCTTCTGAGGTTCTTTCAGTTCAGATCTGGATCAACTGGTGCAGATGAAATATCATCTCACCTATGATCCAATATCTCCTTGGCCAGAGAGGCTATCAAGAGCTTCCACAAAACTCACCCTTTGGTCATCCCTAGAGAGACAGGGAAGGAGCTAAACTCAATGATTGAGTTTCATGATAAGACTCCAGCAGATGCCCTGTTTCTTGTGAAGGATGAGAAAATCCTTCATTCTGTGATTGAGGCCCAGAGGAAACTTCACATAGGGTGGATTGATTGCACATTATATTTGTTCTATGTTCAGTACCTTATGGCCATTATCATAGTTGGGGAGCACCAACGCCCTAGTGTTGCTGGAAAGATGAAGATGGTGGAATTCCATCGAGCATATAAGCCGCCCTTTGTGTCAGAATCAAGGCAGCACTTGATTTTGGTTGCTGACCATAAGACAAAGGCAACAAATAATGCTGCAGTTGTCCTCCCACTACAGGATGATTCAACATTATTGCGATGTGATTAGACCGCGCATGCTAAAGCAAGCGGGTGTCTCACATAGCAACTATGTGTTCATCAATGGTAGAGGGAAGTTTTATGGGGTCTATCCCTCTCAGGAGATTGAGCGGATTCATGAAAGCCTCCATCTCGAGTTTAAGCCATCTGCCACTCAGATCCGGAAGATAGTTGAGACTGCTGCCTCTAAGCTATCTTGCCAAGAAAATCGAGATAAGCTGGCATCTTATCTGCCACTCTGTGGTTACGAGAGATCGTAATTACACGTTCGTGGGGCCTTCGCGCAGCACGAGGTACAGTTATGAGATACAAATTAAAATTAAGCGACTGTATCACAAAATCAGGTTTTGAGAAATTTACCCACACCACCAATCAATCAAAGAAAGGGGGACAGTACGTGTTCACCCCTTTTAATCCCCCCCCCCCCCCCCCACCCTTCTCAACCACCAATACATAACCGTGACATCTACCACCCACGGAAGGGTAGAACGAACTTATTTCCAATCGCACGTTAAATATGCAAAGCCAGGTGGTGTATATGAATATAATCAACGCCGTACTCGACTTAATTATTATAAGCGTCGTTCAATCGTTGCGCTCGTCCAGAGTAAGTCCCCCCCCCCCCCCCCCCCCCCCTATCAGAAAGATTTACTCAACAAAAAATAGTGTAAATAAATAAACAACTACAAGGATAAGAGGTCATGTGTAGGAAAGCTAATCAGACGATACCTTTACTAATATATTGAGCTGCATTGATCCATACATAGTAATGTTGGGTGATGGGGGGGGGGGGGTGAGGGGTAGGGGGTGTCTGGGTGGGTTGTTAGTATTAGGGTGCACAATATCGACGCACGCGCAGGAATGTGTTGATGTTTAATAGCACCGCATTCCCGCGTTAGAAAGCATCCCCAATTGGAATAAATAAATAAATTAAACGCGTTTCGTTATGTTCCTCGACTTATATTATTCTCTCCACGGACGAGTTATTAGCTGCTAGACAGGTAGACCTAGTCCCCCACAACAACGGTCATACCTTCAATCAATCAATCAATTGAGCTCATATGAGCTCGTATATTAGTTTTATTTATAAATTGAAATCTCACGAATTAATAGGCCTATTAGCTGATTAGTGAACTATCATATGTTAGACCATATATATATATTATATATTGGACCTTATCAAAATAGCGGTTGTACTGGGGCGGTATATGTTGTTCTCTAACCCACTGCAAGCGCATTTGAGGGGCCGGTATGTTTTAATAACTTCTGGTACAACGGGATGCAGTATTACAGCGCCAAGTAGATTTAATCTGATCAGAATATTCCGGACGCTAAGTTCATGTCATTCCCGATAAGTCGGGACTTTACAAAACTCGTGGATAAAACCGCGTGTAGCAGAGAGCAGATAAATTGGGTTGAATTGCAAAACAGAATAATATGGAACTGTAAGTGGAACTGCGGCGATTTGGGTTTTTTTGTTATGGTGAATAGTCAGCCTGTCCGCGATATGTTCAGCTGCCCTTTTTAATGGGTTGCAGGTACAAATGAAATACACATTGCAGTTACTAAAATAAAAGTGGCGCATATTATTGTACATTTACAACAACAATTATATAAATGCAATATGCCTGATCCCTATTAATGTACTTTGTACCGCCAATTCTGTAATTCAATAACGCAAAGCCGCGTTTACTGTACAGCAGCACGTAATATATTTGATACTTATTATACTAACTAAACTAACAAACCGCAAGGCCTACTTACCGAAATAAATTAACTTTCAGTTAAATACAATATACTTGTTTGCTCTGTAAAAATTTTAATTAAAAACAATCCTGCCATTTAATATACCTAATTAGCATGGTTGCGTAAGCAGTATGAATTGGAATGAAATTGTGAAATAATTTATTTAAACTATTATGTACATTTAGATTAAATAATAATACAGTAAGTTGGCCTACAGAAATAAACATTGATATTCGGAACAGTAAAACAATTATTTATTTCATTCATTCAACTAACCAGAGAGACTCATAGCTCCAGTGAATATTAACATCCCGACGTTACTTTAGTAATAATATTAATGTCATTGAACCCGATACACACACACCTCCAATCAGCCAGTTCAATGGAGAGTGAGTGAATGGATGGCTACTAGCAGCAGCAGCAGTCTGCCTCTTACAAGCAAGGCTGACTGAATACCTCAAGTGTTGCTGGGAATCAAGCCAACTTGGATGTTAACCAATAAATGAGCAGTATTTAATGAGAATACATTTTTTATGCCGGTTTAATTACTTTAGATCAATTAAAGACACGATTATTAAAGCAAATCACTTGAACTAATTAAAAACTATAATAGAATGGAGTATGCGGATTACATCTGTATATTTTTTAAGTATAATTATTGAAGTCTTATACTGTAAAACAATTAATTTCCTTTAAAAGGCAGGTTGAAAATGGTGTTTTTACCGTAATCAACTTAATTAACTAATTAACTGCTATTATCTTAGCTTCTCGAAGGCCACACGGAAATTCTACTTGGAAAATTTCTAAACTTTTGCCATACAACATGTGTACCAAGTTTGGATAGATTTCATCAAAGATTGGCCGAGTTATTAACGTTTAAAATTGAACACGACAGAACGACAGAACGACAGAACGACAGGTTGATTAATGGTACCACTACGCTAAGGCTCACTCACTTCGTGGCTCGCCCCACATATTCGACACAACTAAGAGCTTTGATGGTCATGAATCTATTAAATTGCTGGCACAAGGCAACCAACCAGAGCTCATTTCTGAGATCTTTGATGGCTACCAGAATTTCCACCATATTATGGATGTGGTAACTCTTTTACTTGTGGAAGAGGAAGCTGTATATACCAAAGTAGGAACTTCTGGAACTACAAGTCCAAAGACTGCATCTTCTTCCAAATGACAGTGGACCAGTCCATTGAAAGGAAAGGATGCAGTAATTCAGCTTAAAGAGGCCAAAGAGCAACTTCTGGCCATATACTCTCCAACACACAGTGTAAAGATTACCCTAAATGATCCCTTCTGCACTCTGGTTTACAGTCCCAATCCCAATAAACATTAACTTGGTCGTTTTGGCGGCCAAAATGACCAAAATCACCAAAAAAATGTAGTGTATTCCTATGGGCTACTTGGCCGTTTTGGCGAAGCGATTCAACTCGAATCAGCTCAATCCAGACAGTCTGTCTCCTTGGCCATCCATTTGGTGGATCTGACTAAATGTCGGCTCGCTTTCATTTTTATTATTGACAGATTGTTAACTTACCCGGCGCTGAGCCTTGCAGTACTGGAGTCCGCCCACTGAGGCATTGATAGAGTACACAGTCTTATAAAAGGAGTTGAATGGGGCTTCGTTAAAGGAGGAGTATGTATAATAATCTGAACGTCCCGAAATTAATTTATGGACGTCCCGAAATTAATTTATGGACGTCCCGAAATTAACTTATGGACGTCCTGAAATTAACTTATGGACGTCCCGAAATTAATTTATAGACGTCCCGAAATTAACTTATGGACGTCCCGAAATTAATTTATGGACGTCCCGAAATTAATCTATCAACTAATCAGAATCGTAATGAAATAACTAATTAATGGACGTCCATAAATTAATTTCGGGATGTTAATTTCGGAAATTAATTTCAATAATACTTTTTTTTATAATAAAAATTTTTTTAAATATTTTTTTACAATGTATAATTAGCGGACACTGCGGGGTGACTACAAAACAAAGACCCAATTATAAAGACCTGCATAATCTTGTTACATGTGTTAACTTTCGTTAATTGTTTTGAATCCCCCGCCACGCCTCTGTAACTTGCTCCTTTACTAACCTGCTCCTTTAAATAGCAATGGTACATAACGCTCATTATGACCTGTATAAAACAAAGAGGTTAAGTCGCGTTACGTCCCAAAGAGCGTTAGGTTCCGAAGAGCTTTAGGTCCCATTGCCAGAGAGCGTGAGATCACATTGCCATTTAAAGGAGCAGGTTAGTAAAGAAGCAGGTTACAGAGGCGTGTTGGGGAACCAAAACAATAAACGAGAGTTAACACATGTGTTTTGTATTTGTACAGGTCTTTATTATTTGGGTCGTTGGTCTTTGTTTTGTAGTCACCCGACACGGCGGTGTTGCGTGGGGGCCACCAATGCACCCACCCACACTCAACTCCCAACTTCCTGGACACTAGGATACTGAGTGAAAGCGTCTGAAACTACTACAGGAACTCCATGACGGGTAACAGACGTTTCGGTCTAAGACGTTTTGGCCTAGGACGTTTCGGCCCAATAACTGGAACATCCAATTTGCTTGTCGGACGTTTTGGCCCAACCCAAAGAGTCAATCAATCCCATAAATAAATCAAATTGAGTTTTGCATTCTTGCAGTAATTAATTATTACACTTTGAATATGTACAGTAGGTCATTCACACTCAACTCACACATTCATTATTTTAATTAATTAAACTGTTTGATCCCTAATCGCTATTATACTGCGCAATATAGTATCTGTTGGAGAAATGGGCTTGTATGTTATTAATGTTGTTGTTAATAGGTCATACAGTCACAACTTGTAGAATCGCTATCACTTTTTTTAGTTAATGGATTATTTTAATTAACCTCCAATAGAAAGATACTGGATTGTTGCAATTTTA
Organism: Nemertoderma westbladi; assembly: GCA_032718475.1. Lineage (NCBI taxonomy): Eukaryota > Metazoa > Xenacoelomorpha > Nemertodermatida > Nemertodermatidae > Nemertoderma > Nemertoderma westbladi. Next base: position 49,107 of record JAUCBJ010005124.1, read on the forward strand.
AATCAATTATTTTATATTTTATTTTGAATTATTTTATTTAACTTCAATTTTTATGCTCTTCAACTATTTTAAATATGTCATCATCATCACCTCTCCTTACTAAGAGGAAACCAGCCAAACTTAATTTCGCATTCTCTGAATTGCTGAGTTCACACAAGCCAAGCAAGCAAGCAAGTTACTGGCACAGTTATCGGTGGCAACTGATCCACCTATTAGGAAGTTTGTTAAGATCGAAGCTTTACATAAGCGTTTGTGAACGATCACTCAGCAAAGGGCAACCGGCGCTCGTTCCATACCAAACTTCATGGAAGCCATTGATTGGGTTTAATCTGGCAGATAAAAATTATATTCCTGAATAAATAGAATTACCTCTCATTGGTTATACTGTATACGGTTATTTTTATAATTGTGAATAATATTGATTGTGTTTGAATTTCTATTAATTATGAAATAAACGTATGTTATTGTGTTATACAGTAGCTTAATGTGAAAATGATAATTATAATTTTAATGAATAATTATTGTGATTAAAGTACCTGGTCTTTTCATTCATTGTCAACCATTAGCCGAAACTTCCACACTGAAAAGTCCAGGGCGAATCGTCCGGGCCGAAACGTCCGGGCCGAATCGTCCGGGCCGAATCGTCCGGGCCGAAACGTCCTGGGCCGAAACGTCCTAGGCCGAAACGTCTGTATACCCTCCATGACAGACTATGGGCTAGCGACTAGGGACTAGCGCCCTTGAACATGTAAACTGTAGTACCTACTGTACCACCTACCTTAAAGTGACCTTTGGGACCAGCCCATTATTAGTGAGGTCGGCATTTCTCTTTATCCTGCCGCTCTTTGTATTACAATAGCATACAGCTAACCAATGGCAATGGTCTACCCCCAGTGCGGGAAAGACAATCTGGCTACCATTGAAATGGATAGGGGAAGGATAATATGGTGTGTTCGTGTTCCCAACCTAATGTCTGTCGTCTTGGCTCAGCTAAGCTTAAACAGAGCCACAGCCTACAATAGAGCTTTACCTAAATACACTTCCAGTGAGCCAAGCAGTAGTGGCGGGTTAGCTCCAAAATGCCCATGTAGGATTTCTTTGAAAAAGGACCAATTGATTGAGTTACGAGTTACAGCGAAAAAGTATTCATGATTAGATTTTGCTTTGAACAGGAGAAACAGATGGAATATATAGGTCATCTAATTAATTGTTTAAAGATTAGCAAACAATACAGTGTAATTGAATTGATGAAATCCATAAATAAAATGTGGATACAAAATGTAAAATCGGGATGCATAATATAAATTTCTGAGCTAAGAAAGGGAAATTGGATACTGTACAACTTGTCTGGATACAAGCGGTCCGTTTACCTTACAAAATGAAAAATAAACGTGCGAAATATAAAACAGTAGTGTCTTACTCGAACGGAACGGAACTGTCCGGGGGGGGGGGAATGTAGGGAAATCGAAGCCTTTTTCTATCTGCCAACATCCTTGGCTTTACTTACACTCAGCCTCTATTCACTGGCTGTGATTGACAAGCCAACTTGCCTCAGAAGTTCCTTTCATGAATGCCGCAATTTATATTTGGCCATTTTGGTCGTTTTGGCCGCCAAAATGACCAAGTTAATGTTTATTGGGATTGGGACTGTAGAGTGCAGTCGCTCTCTCAAAGAAATCTAAGAACATACTGGGGGCATCGGCAGACCATCGAAAGGCAACACTATATACAAAGTGTATAAAAGATGTCAGCACTCATTAGGACACCTCAAAGTCGAGACACATCCCTCTGAAGTTTTTGGTCAGTGTCTTATAACTACCAAATCCTTCATATGTGGTGATGTGATATGCGACTACAATGGGGAACTAATCCTGACAACCAAGTCTGTATAATTTACAGAGAAACAAAAAAAAAATGAGGAATTAGACAATTGCTACAATTTCTTCTTCCAACACAGATCACAATATTATTATATTAACCCCCAAGATGTATCTTCCTTTGGCAAGTTCATTATGCATTCCAAGGATGGCAATGTACGGCCAAAGCAAGAAATACATCTTGGAAAGGCTTGTATTATATTTTATGCGATCAAGAACATAAAGGTTGGAGAAATTCTGGCATATGATTATAATGATAGGAGATCTTGCTCCGCAGTTGCAGATTTCTGCAATGCTTGATTTGCAACTATGTAACGTTACAGCTGTTGTTCCTGGGCTCCACGTCAGTTGGCCCCCTGGCTGATGAGTCTCTACTCAGGC
>JAUCBJ010005126.1:0-50800 GCA_032718475.1 Nemertoderma westbladi
AGTACTGCCTGTTCAGTGACCTAGATGCAGCCTTAACTGCATTCTTGGCCGCTGTAGTCTGTTTGAGTCGGGACTCTTTCTGCGCCTTATGAAGGTCATTTCGGCACTTCTGAATTTTGTTGTCAGTCCAGGGGGCCCTTTTCCTGTTTCGAGGGTATACAGGAACTGTTTCTGCAGCTGCTAACTTAACTGCTTCTGTAAAGGCAGTATAGCCCTGATGAGTCCTGATGCCGGACGAAACACTAATTAAATTATAAAATATATAATTTACTAAGTGTTTTGTCTGGCTTCAGGACTCTTTGTAATAATGATTTTACATTTAACGATGCATATAAATAAATTTATTATTTTTGATTTAATATTTAATTTAAACTCAACTAGACATAGGAAACAAACTAATGAGCCGAAGTATGTTTAATTTTGAAATTGATATGTGTCACCTGGAACCACGAACCTGTTCTTAATGTAAAGCTCAGCAGTTCTAGCAAACTCCAGTTGCTACTGTATAGTAATGGGAGTTGAATTAAGGCATATGACTTTTAACTAGGCTAACCAATGATCTGATGAGTCTAAGTGTGTTTAATTTTCCTTAGCTTCGTGGTTGCATTTCCTTTAGGAAATGCCTTTCTAGTAAATTTAATCATATAATATCATATACTAAATAATATCATAATACATACATAATATATCAAATATAAGAAGGAAGACAGTGCATTACGATGCTTTGTGTCACTTTTGTTTGTTAGGCTGGGCGTTTCGCATATAATCAAGTCAAGTACAATGCACACATCTCCAACCAGACACTATATAACATTGGAGGTGTCTCATTGGTTCCCCCAAGCTTGACACTAGAACAAAATCGCCTCCGCTTTGCAGGACATTGCTTTCGCAGTGAGGACCAGCCAGTGCATAATGTTGTACTTTGGCAGCCTCATGGAGTGAATAAGCATGGTGGACAGCCCATGACTTTCTTGAGACGCATCTTAAAGGACACTGGCCTTAAAGATGCGGATGATCTAGCAAATATCATGGGTGATAGGGAGTTGTGGCGGTGCAATTTTGTTGACAAGCCGGCACAGCATTCTTAAAAATGCAGCATGCCGATCCTAGTAGTCGCATATAATATCCCTTTAATTACTAATAAATATTTCCCCCTTGTTTTATTTAGAAGACGTAGGCTTATTGGAATGTCCACGACCTAGGTGATGGAATGTCATAGACGGCAGTGTTGATTAGTTAAACAATATAATTGCCATAAATTAATAATTAAATGTTAATTACCTACTGTAGGGAGTGCCGAGAGATGTGATGATATGATATTAGGATGAGATTGTTTGGTATATACCCTGATAACATTATATTATGCGATGACTGCATGGAATCAAGGGTTGTTATGGAGGTATGGATGGTTATGGATGGTATCTCAAATAAATCGAAAGCAAATATAATATGTGACCTTTGTTTATTTTCCCTTTGGAATTCTTCATTTATAAAAAGTCAGACATGGTAGGTAAACATGTAGGATTTTCCTGCTCTTATGAATCAATTTGAAAGTAATTTTAATTATTAATTATGTATTCTATTGTGTTCTGCTGTGTTCTACTGTGTTCTGCTGTGTTCTGTAAAAAGAACTATCCCTAAGAGGATATTTACTACTGCTACTACAGTAGGTCGAGCGAGCTCGGACAGCTGAAATGAAAACCTCCCAGGCTTCCCCATTCTCCATAGTTGTCGCAATTTCGTTCCTACAGTAGTATGTTACGTGCTAAAAACCGAACTCACCTATATTATTATTATTATTATTATTTATTCCATACCATAGGTACATATTAAAATGCAGTAAAATATACACAGTTAGCACAATTAGACACGGAAACTAGTACTCCTACATACTTACACTTACATAAATGAAAGTTTATAATGTATTAATTAACCCCGCGACGGGTAAAATTACAATATACGTGACACATTCCTACAAACAGAAAACACAGCACGTATTAGACAGTTGGGTGAAGCCATGACCCTCTTATATAAGCTAGTGACAGATTTGTGTCTTAGATGACAAAACATTGGTAAATTAAGCTCACCAAATGTAGCCGACATATTGGTCGGTTCATCATTAGTTAAATAGGGAATATTAAATAATAATCTAGCACAGTTGTTGTATGCAACTCGTATCTTTTCATGGACACGGTGTGAGTAGTTACTCTCAGCCCAAAGGCTATTGCAGTAAATTGGGGTTAAATAAGCGCGAAAAAGCCCAACCTTGACACAAATGGATGCTTTACCAAATTTTCTCACAAGAGAGTTTGCTCTAGCATACAACAAGTGCAACTGCTTGGTAATGTCGGTGTCATCATCGGTGGATGAGCACAAAATATGACCTAGATAATTGAAAGAGTCCACGATTTCGATATTCGCACCATATAACTTAATATTGGCATAGCGAGTGACTGTGTAAGATTTCGGAATGTAGTATATACATTTTGACTTCTTGGTATTGAAAATAATAGAATTACTATCGGCGTAAGCAACAGCTATATCAACAAGGGTTTGTAGTCCGTGAATAGAATTTGAAATCAGACACAGATCATCCGCATAGAGCAAATTATTAATTCGGACTGATTCAAGCATACAGCCTAGATTACTATTATTTAATGCAACAGTTAAATCATCAATATAAATATTATAAAATAACGGTGAAAGAATTCCACCTTGACGAGTACCATTAGTTACAGTAAAAGAGATAGATAAAAAACCATCCCAACAAACTTTCAATAATTGATTACGGTACCAAAATCTTACAATTCGGATAATATATACAGGTACTGAGCGTTTCAGAAGCTTGTCGAACAGCTTAAAGTGGTTAACGCGGTCGAAAGCTTTTGAAGCATCCAGCATACAAACATATACACAAGAATTACAACTGAGATAGTAGTTGATCACTTCTTTAAGAGTATAAATGCACATTTCTGTCCCAGATTTAGACTTAAAACCAAATTGGTTATCTGAAGTAGACAAATGGTGAATACAACGTTCTAGAATAACCTTTTCCACAATCTTACTTAATATTGTGGAAAGTGATATACCTCTGTAATTATCTTTGCAGGTCATATCACCTGTCCTATCCTTAACCAGAGGTATTATATTCGATTCCATCATGGCGGAGAGCATATAATTATTATGGATAAACAGACATAAGGTTGAACCCACACCCATTTATGAAATGTTCAGCTGTCAGATTGTCTGGCCCAGAGGCTTGACCAGTGGGCAGACTCAGTATAGAATCGAGAACTTCCTTAAATGATACATGAGTATATCCCGTGTCAATACTTGTATCAAGACGCATATTGACAGAGGTACTCGATGTATCATCTTTAACACAGTTAAATATATCTTTAAAATAGTTCATCCACATGTTGCTAATATTAGAAGCACCAATGCTGTCCCCTACTTTATTGGGCAATGGGGTTTTACAATTTGAATGACTACGAACCTGGGACCAGAATTCCCGGCTGGAGTTGTCAGAGAGTAAATTCTGTGCCATTTTGTCATGTTTAATTGTTGATTAATTTTTCTTACATTGGCGCATTGCCTGTTTGAATCGAGCCTTCGAACGTAGATACTCGTGAAAAACTGCACCTTGTCGCGGAGAATCACAATTACGCCAGAGCTTAAAAGCAGATCTCGACAAGCGATAATATTCCTTAACACGATCATTCCAGCCTGGAATGTGGTGATGGTTAGTACTATTGTTTGCACAACTGGTTTTAATAAAAGAATTACAAGAGTTATGAAGCACTTCAGTAATATTACTATACAATAAATCGATATCTTTATTGTGGGAAACACAATGTTGATCATTGCACAATATCATATCTTTATAGTCTGTAAAAATATTATTTAGCTGATGGTTCACGCTATTTGCATATCCAGGAATATCGCTGCGATTGTGGAGCCAATTAGCAGAATAATTGAATGAGTTTATACAGTTATTGTCACAAGTGCTGTCTGCGGGTGAAACATCCGCATTCAATGACAAAGTAACTGGCATATGATCCGATATAGCAAGATCATAAACAATCTTAACTCCGCTTAGCAGATCTAGGCATGTAGGTGAGCAAACAGCGTGATCCAGCCACGATGTACTCCCGTGAGCGTCACTCACAAATGAAAAACTGTCGCGGGGTAGAAACATAACATCAGCTACAGTAACATTTGACGTATTACACCATTGAGAAAATTCACAGAACCTTTCCCTAAATGGGTCTGCATTGAAGTCACCCATAATTAAACAGTGCGAGTAATCTTCCATTTCAAGAAGATATTTAAGTTTACCTAGACAATCACTGAACAAATCTTCATTTTCACAACAATCATAAGGTAAGTAAACATTTATTATAAGTAGTTTATCCTTATTTGTTAACTTTACAATTGCACCACACATACGGGGATCATTAAAGTTTACAATTTCAATAGCATGAGCCAGAGATTTCCGCCACAAAAAGCCCAGGCCGCCGGCTGGTCTACCACGTAGTAGACCTGACTCATAATCAGTCTGGGAGAACCCTCGACCTAAAAAATCATCATTAATATTAGAGAGAATTGAAAGCTCTTGTTTAGGAAGTTGTAAAAGCTTTTGCGGAATTGCCCGGTTATTTTTCCTTATTTTTCCCGTAAAATACTCTGTAGTTGGTTTAGTAGGTGTAAGAGGCCGTATTATTGCTGTATCGGTGTTTTTTAGAGGACCTAAGAGCTATTTCTTCCTTATGTGTACTTTGGGGGACATGGTTGGTGATTCTATGGCAATTCTATGACGCAAAAGAGCTAGATCCTCTTGAAACAGTAGTTACTATGACGACGGTTAACAGCTGAGCTGTATACTGTCGATTTTCTTTGTTCTACGGTGCCTCTCAGTTCAGTCAACCAATCAGAGCGTTTTTACTGTTCTTGTACAGAAATTTCCTAGAAATCACGCAATGCTTTATGGGCAGTGTTATCATTCAGTCCTGAGCCAAGAAAGAACGGCTTTTGGAATATTTGTGCTTTTCTGCTTTTAGCCTAACACTAGTAGGCTTAATTATAAGGACATATATCCGTTATCACTGTATCACTGGGTAACTCAATGGTTAACAACTTACTCAATGCTTGGCTGATCTTGTCGTGCATACTTTTATAACGTTATACTGCTATTTACTGTCGGTTATTCATTATATGGTTGATGAAATATTATATTTGGAATAACGAGAAATAACCCCGAAAACCCAATATTCTTGATATACCGAAGGTAAGAGAGACAGGTTACATATAACGATTGTGACTTATGTTAAAGTGGTTTGAAGTGAATCTAATGTTATCTGATAGACCCTACATGAGTCTGTCTGTGTTCCTTTTATATGTGACTAAAATCAGTGAAGATCGGCAGATCAGTGTGCAGTATTGTGCAGCATTGTGTATGAGTGAGACTGATAACGAAGCATTTCCTAAAGAATGCGCCATATATGTGAATTGTAACTAAGCCATATCGTTGCATGTAGTTTAAGTCATAGCTCTGTTTATATAGATAGAGCGCCACGTCCAAAAGGAACTGTTAATATTCCCCGAAGGTGAATAATATTGTCAGAGATTATATAATACTGTCAGTCGAATAATACATTAGGCTTACATAGCAATAAGATTAAGCCGTCGAAGTCAATCTCCCGGGTATATCCAGCGGGTGAATGATCGCGCACAGATTGGTTTCAACTAGTGTAGTGAATCAAATACTTGTCAGAGGCTAAAAGCGATTTATTATCTAGAAGACATCCTAATTTGGCGGGTTAAACTGCCAAAGGTCTGAAAGCGCGAACAATAACGGATATAGCTTCTTTATTGCAGTAAGCAATAAAGTTGAAAGTACCGGTCAACCGGTAAACCTGAACCGGTACTGCGGTAGGCCCGTAGGCTCAACTGTCCTAACCGGTACTTCCAGTACAGGTATAGCAGTATTATTCGATTTTGATTATTATATACTAGTAGGCCTTAATAATTAATCAGGGAGGGCCCGCCCTGGTTTTTATTGAGATTTTACTTATTTCTGTCAGTTTTATTTATTTGTAGGCCAATATTGAACAGAAGGCATGTAAGCCTGCTCAGATTGTACAGATAATTTGTAGGCTTGACTGTTGGCTAACTGTTGATTAGGTCTGAACGGATTGCAGTGCATGTAGAGTGTATGTCCGATAAAGAACGGTTAGGAAGTAGGGGCAGCCATAGCTGTAAGGTAAACCCCCATCTAAAGAATAAGTCGTACTACTGGGTTAGAACGCATACTACTTAACCATTTCGGAGTCTGCATGTCCTGTGGTTTATTTAGGCTTGATAGTAGTCTGCCATCGTTTGGTCTGTACTTTGTTTGTGTAGTCTGTACGGGTAGCGTATAATTTTATTTAGATAATTTGTAGGCTGGATAGTTGTCTGGCTGTTGTTGGGTTTGAGGAAATTTCGGTGTGTGTAGAGTGTATGTCCGATAAAGAACGGTTAGGAAGTAGGGGCAGCCATAGCTGTAAGGTAAACCCCCATCTAAAGAATAAGTCGTACTACTGGGTTAGAACGCATACTACTTAACCATTTCGGAGTCTGCATATACCGTAGTTTGTTTAGGCCTGATAGTAGTCTGTCAGTGTTTGGTCTGCATTTTGTTTGAGTAGTTTGTACGTGTAGCGTAATATTTATTATTCAGAGTTTATGCGATTATTCGCAACATTCATATCCCCAAGTTTATTCCTACAGTAATTGTGTTTATTATACATACCGTTATAGTTAAACTAACCCCGGTACTACATCAGGGCTGCTCGGCGTAGGTAAAGACTGGTGATTTTGTGCACCGGTCACTCCAGCAGATGCTGTGGTTCTTTTAGCTGTTCAAGTATTTTTAACTACTAATTATTTGTTATACAAGTACTTGTACCTAATTTAGGGTTTAGTGTACAGTACTTTCCGAAAGTAATTAGTGTGTAGGCAGTATATTTGTGTTGTAAAGTGGTTAATAGGCACGTTGGTTCTGGTAGACCGCGGTAATTAATCTCTATGTAGGAACACTCCGTGATACATAACGTAGTACCTATAGCGATACGGTTATAGGTCGTCAGGCGGTGGTATTTTCCTATCTGGACAACGCAGTATATTTACTACCACTTATTATTTTCAAATACCGTAGTAACCTGTCCGTTGTAATAACCAGATATTCTAACCCTTTGTTAGGCTGGTTAGTAGACTTCTTGTAAAATTACCCTAAAAATTCGTATTTGTGTATTTGTAATTAAATTTTTGTGTTTATTTAGAGATTGTAATCTCAACCCGAATTGTACGTAATTTGTAGTATTAAGTAACTTAGTTAAATTAGAATTATTCGTTTTAGTGTCCAACAAGTAACATTCCACTGAGAGCACACAGCTTATGTGTAGTGACTCCCCAGAAATAATAACATTTATTTCAACATTGACAAAACCCATTTCAACGGATATATATATATTATAAATCAACTCAAACAATTTATAAATAGTAGGCCTGCCATATAACAATTAGGTCTCAATATCAGTTGGACTACTGCTCAAATAACGGTAATAAAGTAAGTTAAAGTAACCAAGTAACCCTTAAAATTCAGAAATTCAATTATTCAATAATTGATATACCGGTATTTACAATAGGCTTATTATCTTTATTTTATAAACTTAAGCTGAAATCATACCGGTATTCTGTAATTAATTCTAGTCAATAATTATACTTATATATACTATAAGTGTAAACTGCATACCGGTATCCACGATAGGCCTATTATATATTTATATATATTTGTGCTAAAATTATATACCGGTATTTAGTGAAAAACCTAGTCTGTAATAATACTTATATATACCATAAGCATACCGGTATTCTAATATTATATATATCACGCTACACTGAGTAGCAGTATCGGTAATTAATTACTAGGCTAGCAGTTAATACTGAATTACTAGACTTGCTTAGACTGTAATATAGTAGTAGACATTCAACTGTGCAAACAAACATGTCTGATACTAAGCAGAACCTGTCAGACAGTTTATTAGATGTAACTATCTGCGACTCAGATAAGGGTGTAGAACCGTCCACACCTAAATTCAGTTCACCTCCCACTGTGAGGAAAGTCATCCCTCCAGTAGTAATAACAGAACCTAGGCTAGTCCAACATCGTAGGTCTATCATAGGCACTCGAGCCCAGGTCAAGCGGGACCAAGAAGCAGCGGAACAGCAACAACCCGCGAGCCAAGAACTTATTTCTCAGCGGCCCGACAGCTCCAGTAGTGAGGATACTGTAGAGCTGACACCCGAGCGTGGAGCAAAGATTACGGATGCGGTTTACTCGGATCCCCTTCTCATCCTTCCTGCAGCCGTACTCACTAGGTTATTGATCGCGGTGGAAGAACACCAGATCGATTGGGCGAGAAGTAAGCGATCAACTAAAGATAGTTATGAGGGATACACAAGGGAAGAACTGAAGTCTATGGTCGAGTCGCAATGGAACTTCCCCGGACCCGGACTCCCGTTTAATTTATCAGAAGCGACCTGGGAAGACATACACCGGATGGGAGTAACCAGGGAGACCATCGATCCAGCTGTGTGGAAGAGGTCCGCAGCCGGATACACACAGGGATTCTTCAGCTCTATGGAGCGAGTAAAAGAACACCTGTTTCAACAATCTCAAGGACCTCAAGATAAGGGACAACTGCTTTATCAAGTTAGAGAAAGAATTCTGCGAATTAGGCTAATCTTATCGGCCTTTGAGGAGGCTTCTAAAAGAAGACAAGACACGTCGTTGCAAGTTGCCGTAAAGACTTGGTTTCAACGGGTGAGTCTCCAAGTTCAAGGAACGGCTCAGTGGAAAGCTCAGCTGGAGGAGCGCTCAACCCATGGAGAATCAACAGATGCTACTTTTTCCCAAGTGGAAAGTGAAGCGACGGCAGAGAAACCGCATAAGAGGGATGCCATTGACATCTATCTGTCAGACTATCAGCGTTTTTTAGGAGATGAAGAGTTGAGGAGAAGGTTAGATGGACTTAGCCCTAATAGCGAAGGAACTCAGCGTGTGTTGGATGCCATCGATGTGGAAATGAGGGCTGCGAACCAGGCTAAATTTGATGAACGCCTCCGCATCACTAGAGTCCAAGAAGAACAAGTAAAGAAAAAACGTATAGAAGACAGAAAGGCAGCGGCAGTAGCAGCAGCAGTGGCATCGGCCGAAGCGGAAAGAAAGGCGGCAGCGGCAGAGGTCGAAGCGGAAAGAAAGGCGGCAGCGGCAGAGGCCGAAGCGGAAAGAAAAGTGGCAGAGGCAGTAGCAGAAGCAGAACGGAGAGCGGCTGAAGAAACCACCCAACTAGAATTGGAAAACATTCGGGAGAATCAAGACTGCATAAATAAACAGTTAACAGCTAGTAATATGCAGATGATGAATCGATCTACTCCCAAAAGACAGGGATACACATCATCTGAGGAAGGCGATACCACCGATACTGAAGGCAAAGGAAATAGATCTCGCCTAAGCAGACGTAAAAGAACATCCCACCGTCAGAAATTGCCTGATTTGCCTCCAGCTGTTAGAAGGCAACTAAATAACAACAACTTAGGTAGTACAGAACCCACAGACCAAATAATTAAAATAGAAAGACTCCCTACTATAGTAGATGAGCCTGAAATAATTAGGCCTGTTCTTGAAATCACCCCTTCGGTGATAGAGACACCTGTACTCCCTGAACCTACCTCTAAATTCCCTTTGCATAGTACCAAGCTACCTGTGCCCAGCAGAACAGCCCATGAGACAGTTCATGCCCTGGACTCCGAGCGAAATATTCACGATTTGTCGCCCGTTGTCCCTCGTCCGCCCGCTACAACGTTGGCGAATCCCGCTTCGGCGGTTGAATGGGTGGATGAGAGACGACGGGGGATGGATCTCCTGCTCGGACAGATGCAGGAGGCCGTTCAGCAATTCAAAGGCACAGTAAGGGAAAGTAGGCTAGAGTTGCAAGAAGTGCAGCAAAGTATCGCGCTAGAACGCGATAAATTAGTAAATACACAAAAGGGTATACCACCACCCCCTGTAACAATGTGTCAACCTGTTAGGTCTGAAGTATCTCATGCGCAAGGTGTGGAGCCTACACGCATATATACTGCTAGCGAAGTAGAAACTCCTATAGTGAACCATATTAAGGGCAATTAACGACCTGTTGATAATGATATTCCCTATAGACCTGATCATAATCCGAGAAATTTATATACCGATAATTCTATATTCAATAATATGATGGCTCAAGAAAGTTTTACGCGTCAAATGGCTAGAACCGAAGCCCGGCAAGCGGTAAAGGTGGGAGAGATCGTCAAGTTCAATGGAGATGAGATGAAATGGTTACCTTTTAATGAATATTACAAAGATAACATACAGAACTCTGTACTATCTAATGGAGAGAAACTTAGATTCCTCATCGAGTGCTTGGAAGGATCTCCCAAGTTAATGGCGTTAAAGTTTATTGGACATCCAGACGGATTAAGACAAGTTTGGGATACACTAAACATCATGTATGGTAATAGGAATAACATAGCTAGGTATTTGTATGCAAAATTAATGGCACCCCGAAAGTTTCTTAGCAGCGGGATTATAGAGTTTTCCGATGAGATTCAGGAGATCTGTAGACAATTAGATTGGCTAGGTAAGTCTCATGAATACCAGAATTCTATGGTTGTAGGAGCCTTAGCATCTATCTACTTTGCCCAAGGGTGGAGTAGGTACACGCTGGGACAAGAAAGTGTTATATATGATGGAACAACAACGACGAGACCCTACCATGGCTGATCTCATGTCATTCTTAGATGGAGAAGTGAAATTACAGCTCCTAAGGCAGTCCAGAGAGAAGACACTGGAAAACAAGGTAAGTGAGAAACCCGTTTCTAGCAGAAGGGTAACACCAGTGTGTTATACAGACGACGGCGAAAACCAGACTTCTCAAGGAGAGGATAGCGGGAAAGACACTGAAAGATCTTATTATGTCAATAAAACGCCTAAAGACCAGGTAAGTAAATTCAAGTCTCGAACCAATGACAGGAGAGAACAGGTAAGAAAAACTCCTCCTACATCTCCCAAGAGAATTCAGGTGAGAAAGCCCGAGGAAAGAACAAACGTGCACCACACAGCACATGTTAAAGTAAGTAACATCAAGCCCAAATGTGTGCTGTGCGATGGGCCCCACCGTTTAAGTGCGTGTGATGAATTCCTGAGGAAATCTCTAAAGGACAGACGTGAAGTCATGTGGGATAAGCGGTTGTGTTATAATTGCCTCAGACGAGGACACCAACGGCGAACCTGTTACTCCGACGCAAGGTGTGCAAAGTGCGGTGCAAAACATCATATCTTGTTGCACACTGAATTCGAACGAAGCAGCCCGAGTCAGGTAAGTGAGTCCGAACAACTACATGTCCAATTCAGTGATGTGAACGACACTGACCAAAGTTCTGAGATGGAAGGATTCTATACGGACGAATTCTCCGACCAAAACGAATCCTGTTACTTAATAAACACCACCGCAGTGTATCGAGCACTCATGTATGAGAAAGACACAGACAGCGACCTCACCCTAACTACTTCAGATCAACAACAATCTTGGAAAGCGCCAACTTCAAATGTAGGAATCCGAGAATTTCCTGTAGTCCAGTTACGGGTCCACGGACCTCAGAAGAGCTATATAGTGAACGCCCTCCTGGACTCCGGCAGCACAGGAACATTCATCGATAAAGAACTAGCCGAAGACATCTTTGCTGGACAACCCAAGTTCCGAACCAAGCTAAACATGTCAGGGATCATGCAGGTTTGGAAATCTGCTGTGGCTGCCTTCTATTATATAGGTGAGTTGTCCACTCCACAGGATAAACTAGGAGAACACAGTATAAGGTCAGTCAAAATGGTGGCAATAAAGAACTTCACTACCACCCAAGTGGAACCTTATAATTGGGACGAAGATGATCATGCCCAACAACTTAACATTCCTAGATTCGACACCGATTATCCTGGAGTACAAATATTAATCGGTCAAAACGCGCATGAGGCGCTGGAGACATTGGAGAAACGACCTGCTCAACCGCAACCACTTCAGACCTATGCGGTAAGAACTAGAGTAGGTTTGTACCTTACTGGACCTTCCCGAAGAACGCTCAGAGAAAGACTGCTTCAAGATCGCGTCTGCCAGGTGAGTGAATGGGAAGATGATACTAGTGAGGGAGACGACCTAACTGAGGGAACACCATACTCCTCAGATAATGACGATATTAGCTCCAATGTAGATCAATGGAGATATTGCCCCAAGAAGTTTAATCCAACTGACATCGCTTCCAGAGGAGCAACTCCTCAAGAACTGACAGATACTACAGACCAGTTAGGTGAACCCGACTTCCTGAGTAAGGAGGATGAATGGCCTCCCCATCTTACTCCGACTGAGATTAGACCAGCCAAGGGAGCGGAGAAAGTCAAACCAAAAACCCGGACGGGTGGATCGGAGTTATTTGAACCCGGGATAGATCTGTCGGTATTACATATTGCCAGGGACGACGCCGTGGATCTGGACCTCCCCACCGCGAGTGGATCCTTCATGAAGATCAGAGAGAGCGATTGGAGCTCTGGAACATCAGACGTCTCGCAGGGACTCTCACCTCTCCTGCAGGGAGCGACGGACCACTATAGCTCCTGGAATCGGCTTTGTAAGGCCGTCGTGTACCTAGAGCGATGTTTCTATCGTCATTATTCCAGGACGAAGAGGAAACCTGGAATTGTATTCGGGATGCAGCGACTCAATCACCCAGTCGGTCGTTTGTGCTTACCGGAAGGGAATCTCCGGAAACTGTGGAAGGCAAGATTCTCTTCCCACGACCACCTCCCTAATCCTTCAAACATCTAGGGACTCCATAACGTAACAACATATGGAGTGGGTGTGTGACTCTATTATTTATATTATTTTATTATTTTATATTTATGTATGTATTATTATGTAATTTCATTATAATCGTTTTATTTAACTTTGTAGCATGTTATTTTAGCGATTATTTAGTAGATTAGTGCAATATATTCGCATTTATTACGTAATTACTTATATTATATATTTAGTGCGACGGCGAGAAACAATTCTTTTTCTCTTTCCTTACTGTCCGTATTACATTATAAATACGTGACTACAGTAAGATGAAATATCCGTACTTATTAAAGTACAATAAAGCCACTACTATATTTAAGTATTATTGGTAGGCAGAGTATTAGGAATGCAAAGTTCAGATCCTCGTGTCTCGGCTAAACCAAGCTCTGGGTAGACCTTGGAAACGACTTGCCTCTTCACACTGACATTGCTTCGTGCGATATTGCTCTCATACCGTATATTAAATAATACATATAGTAGCGTGATGTCCCTCTAACAGTAGCGTGAAACGCAAATAAATCTGTTAAACCTTTTGACCATCTGTAATTCTAGTCGATTAAGATATCGCGGCACCCACCGATATACTTGAAAGACAAATTCTAGAATCAGTGGTTAACGTCCCCAGACAAGTTCTGGAATAAATCGGTGCCCATCTCAAATATTAATTATTTAATATTTGCAAATCTAATAAATCAAAATCTGTAAAATTCAGATCCTTCAACAATTCTAGTCAATTAAGACATCGTAGCATTTACCGATATTCTTAAAAAGACAATTTTCATAGAATTAAGGATCTTGTGTCCCCAGACATGTTCTAGAATCAAAACATGTCAATTTAATTATCAAATAATAAAATTTCAGGGAATAAATTTAAATTCATGCCTTTTAATGAATTTAATAAATTGCCATTTTTACGCAATTTATAACATTCCAAAATTCCATTAATTAATAGATCAAGGGAGCGGAGATTTATCTTCTTATGCGTATGAGTGTGCGAAAGTCTCCCAAACATAGTCAATAGCCGATAAAATTCATAAAGCCATATATAAAACAGGACATTGACCATTAAAGAATTACTATTAAATAACATCCCAGATCTGTATGCATTGGAATTACCCTAATTCTACCGCTAGCTTTGCATAATGTCACCATAGCAACAACCACGCTAGAATTAGAATTGAGTTAAAAGAACAATAGAAAGCTTGTCCCATTGAATAGCATAGGGAATAAATAGCGCACTGCTAGTATCCAAGGATACATGATAATAACGTGACATTCTGGAAGGCACTGACTAACGGACAAGTGACCCGAGTGTGTGTAATTTGTGACAAGTTGTGTGTGTGGTATTTGTGAGTTTATAGGCGAATGTTACTACTAAGGTGTGTTTACAGTAGCGAGTCGCAATTGTGAAAGTAACCCTAACTCTCCAGTAAGAACCTGAGGTGTATCTAAGCCTTTGGGACGGACAGTCGAGTGACTTGTGCCGGTTGTCGTTGTCGTTGTGCGGCTACGTCGTTGGCGAAAGTACAGCGGCGACGACACATCGGCGCTGAGGATCTCGCACTGTCCGGGGGCTGATTGGGGTAGGCAGCGACGCTCGCTAGCCTAAATATAAACTCATTATAATATTAATAAACTCATATATAGCAGATATGACGGAGTTGATAGAAGATGGTCTTGGTATCAGGGAGCGATATACTCTACTTTCAAGCGTTTGTTGATAGCTTGATACGCGGTGATACTAGTCCAACTACTACGGAGGATGATGGTCGTTATATCGAACCTACGATTTCCTGGAAGTAACTTACGCGTGAATTGGACTATGGAAAATTCACCGCTCGCTATACGCATCGTAATGGTACGTATATGGACTTCTTGACTACTGGTCATCCTATTGATTTACACGACACCGACGATATAGACACCGAAAGGGAAATGGTTTTATTTAAATATCATACCCAGCGGAGTCGAAACGATAAATCGAGAATAGAACACGAGAACTCTATTCGAAACAGACTCGAGAGGGAAGACGTTGAAGAACCTGATAAACGTCGCGACTTCAACGACTATCTAGAATTCCTAAGAGAGACCTATCTCAATATTGCCAGTCAACAAAACCTCGAAACTCGATATCCTCAAGGTATACATCCAGACCCTATGATGGAACTCAAACGGCTCTATTTTACGATGATGTATCTTACCGCCGATCGACCGCTACCTGTCGTTCCAGATAGCTTCGAACAGATGGAGGAATATTGTAAAACTGGAGAGCGATCACCCGCGTTTCCCCTTCAAGACGTGCGTCTTTGGTATTATTACGATAAATGCCCTAGACCCAGCCAATAAACGGAAAGACATAAACATCCACGGAAACGTTGTGTTAAACACAGTTGTGCTCGTTATATTTACTGGAGTTTCGAGCGAAACTTGTTTGACGTATCACCTATGCTCACTCGGCTCGAACGATCCTGGAGTAAACCTACGATCAGAGTCCCGGAATACTCGGTCAAACCTCCTCATTCCTTAGTTGGACCTCAGACCTGCGATCCTGGTGGTGTCGCGGATCCTCGCGGACTGTATTCACTGTTCAAAGATCTAGTGCTACCCTAACAATTAATCGGTAACACTCCGACAGTGATTTCTAGCTAGCCGCCCATCTTACCTAGCCGGATTGTGACGCGGACACCTAATATCACTATCCAACCGTATGGTCGTCCCCGTTTAACGCGATACAACCCTTCATCAAGGTGAAGGAGAGCGTTGTACGAAACGAGTTAAACGCTATTCTATAAAGATCAAAAAAGAAACCTGCGTTTGTTCAGATAAACGTAAGTTATAACAGTAAGTCCAATCGATAAACGAATTGGCCTTATCTCAGTTCGATTGGGAAATCTCGAATCTCTAAGAAGATATCAAGCTTAGAAAACCCTATTCTCTGCGAGAGTTTTGGACGAACGTATCCCATGACAAGCGGAGGAAAATCAGCTCGAGGAGAAGCATATCGAAATGGACGAGACACCGACCGTAAACCCAAACCTTCTAATGCAATTGTATTGCACCCTTTACCCAGGAGTTATAGCCTTTCTAGTAAAGTGGCTCGCCCCAAAGAGAAAAGGACTCTTGCTGGCCTCGGGAAACTGCGTGAACGCCGTCCGCGCAAGAAAAACTAACTGTTTAGAGTATCTTTATGTTTTAGAAACTGTGATTTTTATATTTTATAGACTGAAAATCCCATTTTCTGGGAGCGGTGTAAAAGCTTTTGCGGAATTGCCCGGTTATTTTTCCTTATTTTTCCCGTAAAATACTCTGTAGTTGGTTTAGTAGGCGTAAGAGGCCGTATTATTGCTGTATCGGTGTTTTTTAGAGGACCTAAGAGCTATTTCTTCCGTATGTGTACTTTGGGGGACATGGTTGGTGATTCTATGGCAATTCTATGACGCAAAATAGCTAGATCCTCTTGAAACAGTAGTTACTATGACGACGGTTAACAGCTGAGCTGTATACGTGTCGATTTTCTTTGTTCTACGGTGCCTCTCAGTTCAGTCAACCAATCAGAGCGTTTTTACTGTTCTTGTACAGAAATTTCCTAGAAATCACGCAATGCTTTATGGGCAGTGTTATCATTCAGTCCTGAGCCAAGAAAGAACGGCTTTTGGAATATTTGTGCTTTTCTGCTTTTAGCCTAACACTAGTAGGCTTAATTATAAGGACATATATCCGTTATCACTGATCACTGGGTAACTCAATGGTTAACAACTTACTCAATGCTTGGCTGGTCTTGTCGTGCATACTTTTATAACGTTATACTGCTATTTACTGTCGGTTATTCATTATATGGTTGATGAAATATTATATTTGGAATAACGAGAAATAACCCCGAAAACCCAATATTCTTGATATACCGAAGGTAAGAGAGACAGGTTACATATAACGATTGTGACTTATGTTAAAGTGGTTTGAAGTGAATCTAATGTTATCTGATAGACCCTACATGAGTCGGTCTGTGTTCCTTTTATATGTGACTAAAATCAGTGAAGATCGGCAGATCAGTGTGCAGTATTGTGCAGCATTGTGTATGAGTGAGACTGATAACGAAGCATTTCCTAAAGAATGCGCCATATATGTGAATTGTAACTAAGCCATATCGTTGCATGTAGTTTAAGTCATAGCTCTGTTTATATAGTTTATATATTGTCAGAGATTATATAATACTGTCAGTCGAATAATACAATAGGCTTACATAGCAATAAGATTAAGCCGTCGAAGTCAATCTCCCGGGTATATCCAGCGGGTGAATGATCGCGCACAGATTGGTTTCAACTAGTGTAGTGAATCAAATACTTGTCAGAGGCTAAAAGCGATTTATTATCTAGAAGACATCCTAATTTGGCGGGTTAAACTGCCAAAGGTCTGAAAGCGCGAACAGAAGTTGCAATTCCTGGAGCAATAAAATATCAAAACTATTGCACATCTCATTAATGATTATTTTAGACTGTGTCGTCCTGATTGAATTACAGTTATAGCTTGCTATATTTAACTTTGTATTATCCATTGCATTTATTTATAAAAAGATAGTAAAAAATATATATATAAATATAAAAAGTATAAATTATTTTTGTAAAAATATCAATTACAATCATTACTTAGGAGACCCCTCCCGATTAGGAGACCCTGAAGGAGAAGAGATAACCCCACCCGTACGCAAATTAGGCCTAGTGACAGGAGGATTCCTAGGAGAAAAATACAAGTTAATAGATGCATCAACAGGCCAGCTATCTGGCTGTAATAAAACATCGCGGTCGCCCTCCTTACATGTAATAATGAAACATGACCGCCTGGTGTCCCGCGATGTGGTACTCTCGCATTGAACATCGAATCTGCATTTATCTTTAACCAACTTAACAATCCTGTCTGGATCAACATTTGGGGCAATCCCAGAGAGATATAATTTCCTCGAACGTTGTACCGTCGGTATCGATTCGAGACCTCCTGCTGACGTACATGTACCTTTAGTAGGGAATCCGCCTTTGCCAGTGTCTACCACTGTTGGATTTGTTATTGGACCCAAGACCCGAACGATTAGAAGACTGAACTCCTGTTACCACTGGTGTGTGCACTGGGGCATGGTGCTGTTGTGTAAACTTTATCGGTCGCCCATTAGGACTGATGACGGTAAACCCCAAGTTGTCAATCAGCCTACGCTGACTGTCTGTATAGACTACCTCCGACAAAGGGCTGCGATGTTGTACAGGAGGGGTACCTACAGCAGCATCTGCCCAGGACATACGACTATTGTTGTCGGCCTCGGCAACACCTTGAGACCCCCCTGGGGGAACATGGCCAGGACCACTGCCGGGTGTAAGGGGTGAATCCAGCCCAACAAGCTGGTTAAATTGATTAGAGACTGGAATTTTATTTCGTCCATAACTTCCCGGACGACCGCGACATTGATTCCGAAAGTTTTGCAAACCTTGGTTCGGTATACATGGTCCCGCATCACACTCCCGGTTGGGGGGGACAATTTCCTGAACTTCATCAGATGAGGGTTTAGCCACCTCTTCATTGTGAAGTGGGAATGGGTTACTACTGGTACCGGTACCGCTACCGGTACTGGTACGCACAATAGACCCATAAGAGTTGCGAGTAGAGACAGAAGTAGCAGTATCGGTATCTCTGACATCAGAGGACAGGGATCTGTTATTGTAACAAAAGGATTCAAGGACCGCTATATGGTCCTGAAGTGTGCTGACTGACTTCAATAGAATGGCGATATCAGCCTCGCATAGAGAGAATGGTGGGAGGATAGTGAGATCGCGAGGAATGAACACTGGTAGACCATCTGGATTGTCACGCAAGTTAACAAACCCAGGATAGTCAAATATATCCAATATATCCACAATGAGAAAGCGATGCAAAGCGTCACCATTGTGACGAACCTTAGAAAACGATTGCTTTGCTTTGCCCCTATCAGAATCGGGAACAAGAGCTAGCAGAACCTGTTTCGCCTCCTTTAATACCATGTCACTAAACTTAAGCCATGGCTGGGCGATTAAAACAATGCTGTCTCTGGTACAACCCTTAATTGGGAGGACCACGGATAAGCGAGAGGACGCCGTTCTTAACGTGTTGGCAGTGTAGTTTATTATTACACCCGCTTACTATTCCATTCAGTCACAGTCTTACTGCAGTACTGCTGTACTGACTTATAGTTTCAGACAATCCTATATATATATATGTTAATGACTTGCAACGAAACAAAATATTAGTTACGACAACACCAATACACCTTAATTCACATTACAAAGTAATAATATACTGTAATACTAATAAGTATTTCAAACTAATTATGCACAATAAAAATAAATCAAATCTAACTACTTATAATTCTAATTCGTACAAAATGTCCTTCAAATATCTAGCTATTAACCCTATTAGTACCGGGCTATAAAATACAGAATACCGGGGGGGGGGGGGGGGGGGGGGGGGGTTTCCGAGTATTCCGTATGAATTCAGAACAGTCATAAACCTCTAAAACGCAAGAAATAAATTGTCACAAGCAATTTTATCTATTGAATGGATTTCAAAATTTCGTGCTAGCACCAAAACTTGCACACAGCACCGAAAAATACGCTATACTTTTATACGCTTGGTGCAACTCTTATATATTTCATCGAAATCAGAACCCCAAAAAACCCCAATTGCGTGAAAAACAAGTTTCAAACAATCAATTTACAAAACTTGGTGCTGGCACCAAAATTTGGCACCCACCATGACCTACTATAACAGTTATAGTAGGTCATGTTATAGTAGGTCATGCACCCACCGAAAAAAACAAGTTTGAAATTTCTAAATCAATTCTTTTTATATGAATTCCATCCAATTGCTAATACCACAAAACCGGTGTAAATCAAAAATAGAGATGTTACAATTCATATTTAATGTGACGGGATCAAGGGATCCCGACCGGGTTAAGTTTGTACGCGTCACAGTGGGCTGATGGCAGAATGGTGAAAAGTTTGAGTTTGATGTTCCTTCGTTCATATAATATAACTGGTAATGATAGCACAGTTGAGATAACCGATAATAGTGAATAATAAATCAGTATATAACAGCACCGCGATGACGGTAAGACTATAATGCCGGTCTGCACTGAAACTGACAACTGAGTAAACTGAATGACTAAACCAGTATGTATGAGATAATATACGACACACCAATATTACTCCACTGCTACATTACTGTGGCCTCTTACCTAGTGGATGCTCTCCTTCGCCCCTATTGGCTAATAACCTACTTCACGCCTTTCCACTCTCTGGGAGTGTTTCCCCCCCTCCCGTTGCTAGCCCCTGCTAGCTGTCTCCCCTTCCGAGGTGGTTTGACCTCTAACCTCCCTTTGTTGTGGCTTTGGGGTTTGTACTGTCCCCGATGTTGGTTGTGATACGAGATTAGTTACTGCTAATCTCGTATCTCCAACATATTGCTGAAAATGCCACTTCCCATTTTATGAGGGTAATGCGGCGGAATTGAATCCGCTTACACTCCCCCCCATGCTATCTTCCCGGTGAGAAGATAGCATCATCTACAAGTGCGCTTCAATTCCGCTGGAACCCGATCTACTATCGGGTGTGGGGTGGAGTTCTTTTCTCGGAGTCGGCTTTCCAGGCCGCTCCCTCTGGGTATGATATTACTACCCCTTCTTGGTGCAACCGCAACCTATGTTGCACCAAGACATCTGACGTCTCTGTTCGAGACAATTGTGGACTCCTCTCACACAATTTTATATCTCCTCACTCTAAACTGACTCTAACTTCACTTTAGCTCCACTCTAACTCCACTCTACTCTATCTTACTCTCGGACCTCTCTGTCCCTTACTCTCCCTCTTACTGCTCGCTCCCCACATTTTGAATTGCACCCGTATACTTCCCACACGCGTCAACACCTCCTCTCACTATCTCCCCTGCGCTCCTGTGCTCAACCCTTACTTGTTTCGCTCCACTCATTCCTGACGAGCCTCACCCTCCCCTTCCGTGCCGTCGCACTCAAGAAGTGTGAGTCGTCTAGTGTCTCGTCCTCCTGTCATAGTCAATTGGTCCCCAGTCCCAGTAGCTAGTTGGAAAAGGTTACATGACTATAGTACTTACTTTGATTATATTGATTCTAATTATACTCTATTGATTATTACATACGTACATACTAATTGCACTTTTATTAAATTTGCACTTAGGAGTTCGTATTACTTTCGCATGTGGTGCCTTCCAGGCATCCCCACATCTCCCCCTCCAAGTCCTAGTTCGCTCCTCCCATCTTCGGGAACCATCTCAGTTCCTTCCCTCTGTTGTCGTCCTGTCTCGGTCACTTCCTTGTTGTCGTCGCTTCCTTGTTCTTATCCTCCTTAAGGCTCCTCATTCTCGCCGTTACCTCCTTACTGATCCCCGTGGTCGATTCCTTGGGCGCTGGTGTTATTAGCTCCCGGTATGCTTCGCAGGTGGCCCTTCTGAATGACCCTCCTGCTTCCCCCTAGTAGCGTCCCACAAGATCAACTTCATGGTCTGCGGCACATGCTCCACCAGGAAATCTCTGTTCTCGCCCCTGTTCTCTGGTGCCCATCTATCGAAATACCTCTGCGTATTGATCACTCCACCATACGATGCTGCCTTCGCTACTTCTTGATAAGTAAACAGAAGTGTCCTCTTAATGATTTCCAGGTGGGCCTCCTGGTTAATATTGAAGAAACCCCACCGGAACTCCTGGGCCTTCATTCTCTGCCGCGTCATGACGCCAACGTTGGCCCACTCCTCGAAGATCTTAAACTTCTCCTCGTCGTCCATCCAGTCACACTGGCGCCCATAGTGCCCCTGGAAGTTACACTTAGAACACCGGTTGTGCAACCACGGACACGCCCCCATCCTGAGACTCGACTCGCAGCAGTAGAGCCAACTCGTCCCCTTCTGGAATCGATACAAACAGCTCTTCTGGTGAGTAAGTTCCTGGTGAGTTCCCGCAGTAATCGCAGCCGTGGATCAACACATCCCGCCCCAAGTCATCTTTTGCCCCAAGCGGTCTCCTAGGTCTATGGAACCGTTGGTAAGCAAATTTCTGGACGTTAACGTCTCTGTCCATGTCTACGTCCTCGTTTCGCCTCGGCATCGTCTCTCCAAACACTACCCGTGGTGCCGCTCCCGGTTGCTCACCCAACCTGATGGTGCTCCCCACGAAATCCATCGCCGGCTCCTCATGCACCCAGGCCCGCTTGCCGGGTTTATCCCAGAAGGCCCTCGCCCCGCTGACCATCACCACTCTCCCTCCAACCCAGTCCGTGTCTGAGTGGCCGATCCTCTCGATGGGCGGCATCTCCCCGAACTCGTCGTCATCCTCATCCCCCACTGGGAGTGGATCCAAACCCGGTATCCCGGCAGACCCACTGTGTCCCTTCCCACCTTGGCTCTTGCCCGTAACTTTCCATCCTTCCAGTTCTCTCGGTCTCTTTCTCGCGAAATCGCCCTCAGAGCCCGCTGGCATGGGCATCGCTTGCAATCCTGATGTCGACTGTTTCGGCGATTCTTCCGTCCATCCTAGCTCCTCCCCCAGAGACTCGCCCGAGCTCCCTGATCCCCACCGTAACTCGTCCAAGTTCTGGGCCTCGAACCCGTAGTCCTCTCCTCTAGCTTCCGCCTCTCTCTCGTCTGCCTCCCTCCTTTCTCGTCTGGTGATTTCTTCCAATCGCTTCTCCTCTAGTCTATCCGCCTCCAGCTTCTCCCACCTCTGATATGGTGTATCCACCTCCCTGTCTACTAGTATACCGACTCGCCCTTCAGCCCCGGGTGGTCTGCCAGACCCTCGAAGGCCACCTTGAAGGCTCTTCTGCAGTTCAGGGGTGATCCTGACAGCAGAAACGCCATTGGCTCTCTTCCGATAACCACGGCCATGAATAGGTTTAGTAAACCTATCATTATCCAACCCTCCTGCAGGATATATCTCTTCGGATATATCTTTATCGCTCCTCTCCAGAATTGATACACCTCCTGTTTCCCTGGCCTCACTCCCCACTTTTGCGAGTTCGCCAACTCTGCTCCATACTACTCCCTGAATTTACCCCAGTCCATCGGCTTGTGGCAGATGAGCCCCATGAGCTGGCCCATCGCCACTGCTCCGCAATGTCCTGTATTCTCTACCAATCCAAACCCGGCTGGCCCTGTCATGGCCATGTAGACCGTTTGCATGTCCAGGAGGTTGGGGGTCTCCAGTCCGACGATCCTCTCCGCATCGTCGTGGATCGCCGATCCCACCTTCATCGTCGACTTCTCCCTTACTAGGTTCTGCACCGCCCTTGGCAACCGGTTCAACTTCGGCCCGCTCTTCTTCCCGTATGTTCCCAGATCGAACAGGAATATGTCCCCATTTGGCGCAGCCAAATGTAGAAGTATGGTTCTGGCCGACCCCACCAACCCTCTTCTCGAACCCTCGTCGTCTTCCACGGTCCCTTCGTCATCCAGGACCATGTATCCTCCCCTGCTGACGGACTCTACGAACCTCTTCCAGTCCTTTCTCGGTGGTTCCCTCGGATACTTCGGTATCCCGAACTTCGCCTCGTCTCCCTTCACTATGTAGTGGAAATGCTCGAGGATCGTGTTGTCTAGCGACGGCGTCCCATAGGTCCCGACCAGCCGCCTCTCGTGCACCTCCCTGAAATGGTCCTGCAGCGCTTGCGCCTTGTGACCCATCTCTAACCGCTCGTAGTATCCCCTCATCTTCTCCTCCGGATGCCTCTGGGTGAAATCTACTAGTATCTCCTTTCCACCTCTTTCCGCCTTTCTCTTCCTGACAAGTCTCTCTACCATTACGAACTCTCCCAATCGCTCACTCACAAGGTGGTGCCTTACCAAGGATCAAAGTAGATGAGGGATGTAGTTAGGATGGTCTGTGCGGTCTGATAATGGCCTATCTCTCTCAGAACACTAGGTTTTATGTTATATTTTACCTATGTACCCCCCAAAGTGCTAAATTTTCCTAAATTCCCTAAATCTGTCAGTTGCTTTTATTATGTTCTAGAATTTTTTGCCTACCATTACCATAATTTATTGAATTTTATTATTAATACTAAATTTGAATCCTACTACTGTGCTATTAATACTCATAATGGGTTATTTCTGCTTAAATAACCCCTATAGTTTGCATACATGGTAGACTAGCTATTCCTTACTGTGCTAGTCTGCACCAGGTAACTTCCTGGCCCTGTATCAAACATGCTGACCTACTCTACGGGCTGTGCAGTACAGTAGTCTGTCTCGTGCGGCCTACACGGTCTGTCCTGCTGTACCCACGTGCCCCCCTCTCACTTCTTACTACTAACCCTACTAACTCCCTAACTCTACTAACTCTCTAACTCTTACTAACTCTTACTAACTCTCTAACTCTTACTCCACTAACGGTACTATGTACCCTCTTACCCTCTAACTCTTACTAACGGTACTACGTAACCTCTTACACTCTAACTCTAACTCTACTAACTCTCTAACTCTTACTAATGGTACTACGCACCCTCTTACTCTCCAACTCTTACTAACTTCTACTAATGGTACTGCGTATCCACTTAATCTACTAACTTCTATCTGCCTACTTACTTACTACTACGTACTATCTACTATTACTTTCTCTTTCTAACTTTCTAACTTTCTTTCTACTACTTTATTTTTAATATTTTTAATATTTTTTATATTTTGTGTGGGAAGGGCGTCTCGCCCTCAATCCCACCCCCCTCAGTCCAACACTTAGACGACTAAACACTATGGTGCCCCTTCTAACAGGCAGCACTTTCCTACAGCCCTCCTGTAGGTCTTCCTGTCCTTTGCTCCTATCTTACCCCCTATCCGCACTTCCACCGATTGAACTCTTCCGTCCTCGTTGGGGTAAGTGTCTACTACTCTTGCTAGTCTCCATTGATTGTTGATGATTGTGTCGTCAGTGACGATCACCAAATCACCTTTCTTTAACTCTCTAGTGGTGTTTCTCCACTTGCTCATCCTGTGTAATGTGGGTAGGTATTCCTCGACCCACCTCCTCCAGTACTCTGCGCTTATCGCCTTGGCGACTTTCCAACTCTGTCGGGAGTGTATGTCATCTGGGTCTTCACCCCGCATGTTGATGGTCGCTGGCCTTTCCATCAAAAAGTGGCTAGGTGTTAGCACGTCTAGTGATTCCGGGTCATCATTCTCTGGATATAGCGGTCTTCTATTGATGATTCCCTCGCACTTAGCTAGCACCATCCTTAGTATGTCCTCTGTCACCATGTGGGTGTTCATCAACTTCGTCATCAGATGCTTGGAACTACCCACAAGCCTCTCGACGCATCCTAAAGTATGTGGAGCATACGGCATCCTCCTTTCCCACTTCACCTGTTGTCTCCTCATGGCTGCCCTGACCTCTTCTCCTTCTAGGATGTCCAAGGCCTCCGCCAACTCGTTCTCTGCCCCCACAAAGTTGGTTCCATTGTCGGAATAGATCACTGCGATCGTCCCACCTTTGCGGTCCCTGAATCTCTTTAAGGCATTGATGAATGCCAATGCCGTAGCGTCCTGGGCGAGTTCTATTCCTACCGCCCTCGTGTTGTTACATACGAAGATGATGCCGTAGCGTTTCTCCGTGTGTCGCATCACCTTGATCTTAATCAGCCCGAACATGTCTACGCCGCAGTGCGTGAATGGCGGGTCGTGCTGTCTCACCCTACTGGCCAGTAATGGCGCCATCTCCTGTATGGTCCTCTCCTTTCTTGTTCGTTGGCAGGTCTGGCACTGCCCCACTACCGCCTTTACCTTCTTTCTTAGCTGCACGATCCAGAAGGTCCTCCGTATCTCTGTGAGGGTCTGGTTGGTGCCTCTGTGTAATATCGACTTGTGGGAGTCCCAAATGATCTGGTGGACTATCGGGGATCTGTTGGGGATGATGATGGGTTTTGGTGGGATGATAAGGCTGTTGTTATTCAGCACTCTGGAATTCATCACCAGAATCCCATCATCGTTGAGTTGTGGTGTCAGCATGATGAGCTCGCTGTCCCGACGAAGATGTTGTTGTTTGCTAACTCGATCCACTTCGTCGCCATAGGTCTTTCTCTGTTCGTACCGTATCACGGCCTTAGATCGTATCACTCCCTCCAGATCTATATTTGGTTTCCTCTTGGCGTCCTTGTCAACTCCCTTGAGGAAATCCCCGTAGGCCCTCCAATACGCTACCAACTTCTTGGTCTTGTACCAGCTTGAACTGTAGCTGAGTAGCCTATCTGTCGGGTTATCGCATGGTTCTTCTAATTTCGGTTGCACCTCCCTGACTTCCCTCACCATCTGACTATATATCTCTTCACCTTCTGAGTCTTCTCCCTCTTCCCCTGGTGCTACTTCCTCTGAGCCCAGGTCCACCTTCTTCATTGGTGGCCAGGCCGATCTATCGTTCAGGAAGTGTGGCCCGTGCTGCCACAACACTTCCTTCTTTGAGAAAGTGTGGAGTGCCACGCCCCTCGATAACAAGTCTGCTGGATTCTCGTCCGTTGGGCAATAGTGCCACCTTTCCAAGTCTGTCGTCGACCTTATTTCATCCACCCTATTCGCGACGAATATAGGGAATCTCGTCTTTTTATTGTGCAGCCATCCAAGCACTACCATGGAGTCCGTCCAGTAGTGTGACTCCACTATGTTGGGAATAGTGTCCATCAAGTAGGCTGTGGCCCTTACTCCTAACCTTGCAGCTGTCAACTCGAGTTTCGGGACTGATGCTGAATCAGGCATCATCGACTTTGCTTTAATGAATGCAAGTCTGGGCTTATGAGCCCCCTTTCATTGTACTAGGTAGAGTGCCGCTCCGTATGCTTCCAATTATGCATCGGAGAACATGTGTAGGTCCAGATCCGTCATGTACCCATCCGGGAAATACACGCGTGGCATGCTGTACGTCCCCATCCATTCTAAACTCCCCGTCCACTTACTCCATTGCTTGCTAATTTCTTCCGGGACCTCTGTATCCCACTCGTCCTTTAACTTATATACTTTCTTAAGTATCTGTTTCCCCATGACTAACAGTGGGGATGCTAGGCCTAAGGGATCGTATATCCTTGCTATGTACGATACATAGCCCCTCTTTGTGTGGATCTCCGCGCCCTCCTGGCTCAGTTGGTACTTGAACTCTTCTGTCTCCCGGTTCCACATGATCCCCAGCGCCTTCTGCTGAGACTCCACTCTCTTGTTCGCCATGTCCTGTCCCTTGGCTGTTCTAGGGTTGTCCATGGTCGACTCTGGCCGCCTGTCCTCTATGGCTCTCATAAACTCCTCTGAGCTGGACTGAAACTTGGTCATGTTAAATCCGGATTCTTTCAGGATGTCATGAACCTCGCGCCAAGTGTCCAGTAATTCTTTAACCATGTTTCCAGACTCCATCCCATCATCTACATAGAAGCCGCGTCGAATCATATCGATCGCTTTGGCGCTATACTACCCCTCTTTCCCCTCTACCGTGTCTCTTGCAGCCACAGTCATCGTGAATGAGGATGACTTGGCCCCCATGTTCTGCACTACCATCTTGTACATCGGTATTATCGACGGTTCCTCATCGCCGTTGTACCATAGGAAGCGCTGGCTGTCGCTGTCCTCCTCCGTCACACGGACATGGTTGAACATGCCTTCGATGTCGCAGGTGAAGGCATGTCTCCCATTTCTAAATCTCAATAAGAGCTCAATCCCCGAGTTGTAGATATTGGGGCCCTCCAGCAGATAGTCGTTTAGGCACTTGCCATTGGTTTTTGCCGATGCGTCAACCACCATCCGCAGTTTACCCTTCTTTGGGTCTAAAGCCACATGAAGTGGCAGGTAGTAGGTCCTGTCCGTGTTCAGTTCATCGACCGGCAACTCCAAGGCCCATCCTTTCTCAACGTACTTCTTTATCGTCTTATGGATGTACTCATCTTTCTCGGGGCTCCGTTTCAGCGTTTGCTTCAGTTTGCGAAGCCTCGTGAGTACCATCCCCTTGTTCTCGGATAGCGGTAGTTTTGGCTGTTTCCACACCATGCCTATGGTGTACCGCCCCTCGTCGCATCTCATCGACTCCTTCACACTCTCTACTGCTTGTTTATCCTCTACCGAGGTTCCGACCCCTGTCTCCTTTAGTCCCTCAAAATCTTGTCTCAACAGTCTCCTAAGCTGCTCCTCTGCTCCTTCATCTTTCATCTCCCTCATAGTTCCCGCGAACATGCACCCCGATGTCTCCGACATCCTAAATGGAATTTTGGTTTTAATTGGGCCGCTCAGCGTCCATCCAAATGGCGTGAGGATTGCCATTGGATCATGCTGCCTGTCTTCCCCGAAGATCGTCTGTATTCTTTCGTGGGCTGTCGGGCAGTCCATTCCCACTATGATGGATACCTTTCTGACGTCCACGTCTGGTATCGAGAAATCGATATCGTCCAGGAATCTGTATTGCTCGACCTCGATGTTGGTTGGTCGCCTGGTGTTTATGTTGATTGATTCTATTACCTGGATGGGGTCGATGGTTTCCCCATAGTCACATCCCGGTGCTATCGCTGATATCTCGCACCTTCCTGTCCTCATCTCCAGGACCTCATCCTTGCTGGAGATGGTAGTTACCGCCATCCTACTTGGACTCGTCTTTAACCCTATCTCCTCGGCCACCCAATTCTCCACCAATGTGAAGGCTGCTCCGCTGTCGACCAGCATCAAAGTAGTAACTGATCGACCGCCTTCTCCTATCACCCTCACTGGCACTACCCCGAGTAGTACCATTCCCCTTTTCTTCGCCCCTACGGTGCTTGTCGCCATTGTCTGCCCTTTGCCTTGACCGAACTTAATTGGTGTTTCTTTGCATTGATTAGCTTTGTGTCCACCCACCACACATCGGTGACAGATTCCACTCTTCCTTGCGTATTCTACCTGATCTTGTTTGGGCAATGCTTGCCAATACCTGCAGTTCATGGTTTGATGAAGTGTGTTCGAATGCAATTGGCATTTGTTGTTTGGATTATAGCTGTCCCTATACAGTGCGCTGCGTATCGCACTCACGTTCGTACCTAGTTACCTACTGTTCTTATTGTTTGGGTTTGGCCTACTGGGCGTGTTGGGGTTATATTTGTTTGTGTTTGTTATATTTATTTGTTTATTTTGCCCCTGTCCACTCCATGGTGTGGCCCTACCCGCCCCCCGGCTATATGTGGACTAGCAGTTCCCTGCATCGCCGCGTATGGCAGCGATTGTCTAAGCTTTGGTAATGCATTTGCCGTGTTGTGTTCCGGTTTCGGCCTGTTATATTCGGTCTTTGGCGCCATCCCCAGACTATCCTCGCTATAGACTGGGTCCGTGATCAACTCCGCTTCGTAATTGAGGAAGTTCGACATTTCTTCCAGGCCCGGTTCCTCACCTTTCTTCTCCCGGGTGGAGAGGGCGATCTTTCTCCATTTATTGCGCAGCCAGATCGGCAGTGCCTGCGCTATCGTGGTGATATTATTAGATGCATTGAGTTCGTATGGCGCGTCTAGCGTTTTCAGCACGATTAACGCCTTTTCGACCTTGGTCGCGAAGGTCTTTATGCTAACAGGGTTATCCTGTAGGCAACCCGATGTTATACCCCTTAAGGTCTGCCGGATGATCTTGGCAGGGTGTCCGATTCTCTGTCTAGGGCCCGCCATGCAGTCGTGAAGCCACCCTCGATGCCCTGATACTGCCTCACGATGTCGTACGCTGGGCCTCCTGTGTATACCTGTAGATATTTTAGGCACTCCGCCTGCGTCAGGTTTTTAGTTAATAATTCGTTGCTGTACATGTGCCGGAATTGCAGGTATTCTTCCGGCCTGCTTCCATCGAATTTAAATGGCTCTACAGGTGGTAGCTCGATTCTGGTCTTGAGCGCATCGATAAGTGTTGCCATTCCCATTGCCTGTGCTTCCAATGGGTTCGAAGGATGCTGTACAGATTCTCCCGTTGGGTGTGGTCCGCCCATCCGGCCTGTTGACTTTCTTTGCGTCGGATATACCATCGGGGGTAACGGCCCCCTCCATATCTCCGTGTCGCAAGATCTGTTTTCGTCCAGGGGGTTCGATGTTCTTATTCCCGCTTGAGTATATTGTTGATATTGTAATGGGGGAATGTCACCCTGCCCCCCCCCCCCCCCCCACCGGTGGTATGTTTGGTACTGGGGTTGATGTTAATATATTGGGGCCCATACACCTATCCGCAATAACTCTCCCCTCCCCTGGATATATGTTATGTCCCTGCATATTATAGTCATACTGCTGTGCTTGTTCCGGTATAGGGCTATCCACTTCTTGCCTACCTACCGGTATATACGCTTCGACTTCCGGGTCTAATCCCGTTGTTCGCGCTACCCTATCGCCTACACTATCTCTCTCAGCATGGCCTACAGTATGTGCAGTAAGGCCTACAGTATGTCCTGCAATCTGTATGTGTCCTTCCGGACTGAAGTTTAACCTTGTCGAATAATCCAAGAAGTCCTCCCTGCAACTACCATACTCTCGATCGGCAGCTATATCCCGTCGGGAAGTTTCTCTTCGATCTCCTCTCCTGTTCTCGTCCTCATACCGGTACATCCTGTACTCCTCTCCTGGCGTATGATATATCTCGCCAGGCTGCGTCTCTCCGGGGCGACGGCAATCTCCCGGAGTTCGACCCCACTGACTCTCCAACTCCATCTCTACTACCGACGGCTCACTATCCATACTCGCTCTCTGGTCGCTCGTAGCGATGCTTCTTCTATTCTCTTCTCTTCTTCTCTCTTCAGTGTAGCGTCCCCGCTCATGAGATCTCTCGTCGACCTCCTGGTTAAACTCCACTGTTCTTCTTCCCTCTTCTGACTGGGCTCGACGTCTCGTCGCTCGCCCGCTCACGACGCCAACCTCCCTCTCTCTAGCCGGTCAGACGCCGCTGGGGATATTCATAATCCCCCTACTATTCTCCGTCGCCGGGTGCTGCGGTTTACCTAACTCGCTCCGCGCATTATCCGCCGACGCCTGTGGGACATTCTCTGCCCCCCCCCTCTCGCCACTAATCTCTCGTCGTGGGGCGCCCACAGCCCCCCCCCCATTCGCCACCTATTGCTTCACTATCTCCTACTTCGCTTCTATGCCCCTCTTTAGTCAACGCACTATCTCTACTGCAGCTGGGTCTATTCACCCCCACCTCTCCCTCTACCACTGCGTGGCCTTGCAGGCTCCTGTCGGGTTGACTCACCCCCGCTACTCCCTGCGTATTAACTACGTGGCCTTGCAGGCTCTCGCTGGTCGGACCACCTACGTCTGCTGCGTTTATATTAATAGAACCATTATCAATATTGTTATTGCCTAAATTATTTAAATTATTTGAATTATTTTGTTCTGAATTTGGATTATTATTTAAATTATTTTGTATATTATTTAGATTAGAATAGGGATTATTTTGCTCGTTTGAATTAAATTTATTATTTAGATTATTCTGCGCATTTAAATTTAAATTATTTGAATTACTTTGTGTATTTGAATTTAGATTATTATTTGAATTATTTTGTGTATTTAAATTCGGGTTATTTGAATTATTTTCTATAATTAAATTTGGATTATTCGGATTTAAATTATTATTACCGGGCAAAATATTATTTCCTGCAATGAAAGTTTGATTAGGGTTGTCTACTACGGTACTATTAATATTAATGCCTTCTAACGTATTATTATTACCCCCCCCTCCCCCCCGCCCGTACGGTTACACCAGTCTTGGGTCTGTCGTCCAGTCCCTGTAAGTGGGGTATTAACAAACGTTTCCATTACTTCTGGCTCCTCGTAAATACTACCCGAGCCAGCCTTACTCTCAGATAATCCCAATTTCGCCAGTTCTTGTCGGCGCTTCTGCTTGGCCTGATATTGCATAAGCCCCCTTAACCGGGCATGCATATCATCCCGCATGCGCTTTCCCGCTCTCTCTCTCTCTCTATCCTCTCGTAAACTCTTGTTCGCTAACTCTGTTTCTCTTGCCACCCGCTCTCTACGCTCACTCTCTACTCTTGCCTCCCGCTCTTTATGTTCGTTCATTTATCTCTCTACCCTCGTTGCCTCTCTCACTTCTCACTCTTTACGCTCGTTCTCTACTCTCGTCTCTCGCTCTTTACGCTCATTCTCTACTCTCGTCTCTCGCTCTTTACGCTCATTCTCTACTCTTGTCTCTCGCTCCGTACGCTCGTTCTCTACTCTCGTCTCTCGCTCCTTACGTTCCTCTGCCTCCCTCTCTTCTTGCTCTCTACAATTTCTCGCCACCCTCTCGGCCCTCTCTCTACACTCCCTCGCCAACTCCCTCTCTTTCTCTAACAACGCAGTTCCCTCATCCAACTGCCTCTCTAATTCTTTCTGGTCTAGCGCCACCATGTCTAATTGACATGCCAGATCTATCTCCAACACCCTTCTTGCTTCCGCGGAGGATGTAGCAGACTTATCGGTCGCGACGGACTCCCGTCGCCTCTCTGTCCTACTAACTTTCCCCCGCTTTCTGGGGTTCTCGCTAACCGACGAGACCGAATCCTCGGGGTTAACCTCGGGTTCGCCCTCGTGGGGATCTGCCCAACCCACTAACTTAATTACCCTGGCATCCACTAAATACGAACTAAACCAAAATTAAACGAAACTAAACGAAAATTACAAACTAAACCAACCAGTTAATGTTTGCTTTGCCAGAGAGTGGTAGGGCCTAAACAAATAGTATGGGTCTAGTAAGTACAATAATCTTGGCAACCTCATCGATTTATACTAAGCCTGTGTAGTAATCCATTACATCAGCCATTTTTCATCACGACACCAGCTGTTATTGGTGTTACTTTACCATTGCGTCTATGGTGTTTTTTTGTTTACGTCTATTTTTCGAGCCCAGAGGCTATGGATGGAGTATGCGATCATGCCAGGGACCTTAGAATCCGGCCAGCCAGCTGCTGTGAAAATTTCATCAAAATATTTATGGGAAATAATCAATAATACATAAATTCATATCAAATTACTAGAAGACTATTTAATAAATTATAGTTGAACCGCCGTTGATAGCAGAAGTTTCCGATACTTAGAGTTAATTCTAATTGTGGATCTTCAACATTGTCCTGATCATAACTTCCAGACCCGTTAGCTTTTACGCTAGATTCCTCTGACACTATTTAAATAAAATTTATCTAAAAGACTCGGAATGTGCAGCAAAGGACTCTTTGACGCATGCAGCATTACCGACCTGGATACAAACCCCTAAACGTTGACGGAGGTGTTCAATCGATTTTTTGTTGCCAGATACCTTCTGTATACGGTGCCCTAGCTCACGGATGAATGCTATCGTAGAGGTACCAAGACCGCCCAGTGATTCGACAGCTACAGGTTGAATTATATAATTACATGAGAGTTCTCTATATTTCATTAGTTTCCTATCTTCAGCCATGTCTGCTACAGTAGGACCATCTAGGAGTGCTGTTTGGGAGTAAGAGGGAGCCTGGCGGTGGACGCAGGTAAAGTCCCAAATAAGAGGCTTGCAATGGGAGCAATGTGGCCCCGTCCAGTCTCTTACCATCACTTCTACACATTCCAACAGGTTCTAACGTGCTAGAAATCTCTGCAGACGCAAGTGCCCGATGAATTGCATCATTCCCGAGCCTGTGACGTTGATGGCGGCTCTTAATGTGGTTGCAGGTGAAAGCATGTAGAGCTGATGAGTCTACGGCAGCGCCACACAGGCAAGGGTGTGGGATACAAACTTGTGCGCCCAGCCGAAGAGCAACAGCGATTCCAAAATCTTCATTAGATAATTTCAGGCCAAGGGAGGAAGATGGCAAGGTGTTGAGCCAGTCACCAGATCCTTGGACCTTGCAACCTCTCAGGCGTGCAGCTGATGTTTTGTCTGATACTTCCAGGAGCGAGGCAAACTGTGAAACTGTTATTGGTTCCGACCAGTTTCTCTGCCTCTTTGGATCTTCTGGAGTATTCGCCTCTGGGATCATGCTTTTCCAACAATCTATGGCTTCTCCATGGTGTTTGTTCTCACTAGGAGAGTGATAAATCTCTTTAATTAACGATTCATTCTTATGCAATGATGAGAGGTATGCACAAGGCACAATATCTGTCACAGAAGGGATTCCAAGGCCACCGTGTCGACAAGGAAGGATTGCTTGCTCCAAGGTTTCAGTTTCCAGTTTAATGTTCGTTATCTCTTCTAGAGACTCCCTTATATTGTTATCAATCTTGCTAAGTAGATGGGGTTCGTTGAAAGTTGGTGATGAACGGAGCATCTATGTAAGTTTGGGTATGGCTAGACAGTTTTTGAGTAGGAAAAAGGCGTCATGGTTGTCAAGGAGACGGAGACGATTGTGAAACAGACTGAGGTTGTCCAACTTCTTACAGATGACATTAGAGAGGGCTTCAGGGCCAATGGGGGCACCAAGTAGCTCTAAATCCTGTGATCTAGTCAACTTGATTCCTGGACAGATCTTCTGGAATGAAGTTAAGATTGGGTTTTCCTCACCTGACTTGTCCCCAATGATGGTTAGTTCACATTTTGACTCATTAAGAGATAGCCCTATATCGCTACATGCTGTTCTGAAAGATGAAAGATTGGAGTGTACCTTTTCCCAGTTTCCTCCAACTGTAACGTCATCAATATAACCTGCTTTGAATATTGTCTGTAATTTGTCAAGATTCGGGTGGAGTCCTAGGCAAAATCCAAAGACAGCTAAAGGGTCCCCCTGTTGGAAACCCTCTTCAGAAAGCAGCAGATCTTGACCAAATGAGAGGAGGGTCGTTCTACCATAACATAACCTATAAAATGGGAGAAGCTCGGGGGCTTTATCTGCAATACAATCTGCAACGTGATCCTTTCTCAAAGTATTAAAAGCGTTCTTAAAATCAAGCTTTAGGATGACATCTTGTTCCTCAGCTGATTGCACAAAGCTTCGCAGCGCATGCACAGCTGCCTCGCAACCCCCAGGGGTTCCAAATCCAAGTTGTGATGGTGCAAATACGCCGCTGAACTTAACTGAGACTGCCTGGGTGGCGCACTTTGCGGCCAGTCGCCGTATGGTTTCCCCTACTGCTATAGGGCGGATGCCACCATCCTTTTTGTTAAAGGCAGTTACTGAAGCACCAATAATAACAGGGGAAGCCGAATCTGGGACATCACCTGAGAGCACTAGATTAACCAAGGATGTTAAGTCCGCAAGGAGTGAGAGGCCTGCTTCACCTGAGCGCTGTGATATAGCATCCTGCAAATGCTGTGGGCTTAAGCCTGAGAGCCCACCTGAAGAACCGGGTTTGAAATTATTGATTGATGCTTTCACAGACTTCGATGTAACAGTTACCGGGTTTACATCAGCTGGTTGGTCTGGAAAGGGGAGTCGGTCTGGGGGAGTTGGTGGATGTTTCTCTTTGAGTTTTTCTAGAGTCAACTTATCAAATGCAGCTATAGAGTCTTCGCACGTCGCTATGCGGATAGCTCCCTTTACATCGCCTGCATCTAGCTTCTGCGATACTGCCGAAGCCAGGAGTCTATTCGCATCATCTCTATCAATTGGGGTACCTTTATTCTCAGGTTTTTTATTATACTTTTTTGGTTTAAAAAGTGTCATTAAGTCAGTCGTAGAGTTAAAAATGGCACAATTGTTGTTAACAAGTGAAGATAGTGACTTGCGTTGTTTCTGTCCCCCTCGCTCAGGGCGCTTCAGGCAAATGTATGGCATAAGGAGCAGTCTGGACCATGAGGAATGATCATTATTCATGAGCACTGAATGTATGCAGTTACTCAGTGTCTTGGCCACCTGGATCCTAGATCCCCGGGGGATAAATTTAAGTAGTCTCACTCTGGCATCTCTGACGAGTTTCAAAAGCTGAGTAGCTGATTCCTCGATGGGATGTGGTCCTAGTGGTGACGGGACATCTATCATTGAGGGTCTATCCTGGGGTTGAGAACAGAGCAAATTACTTTGATCCACCTGTACTGAACGACCAGAGCCAGGGCACTCGTCACCGTTTGCTGACCTGTGCCTACGGAGCTGCCTGCTATTGGTAAGTGTGTAAGGTTTCTTACATGATGTGCAGTATGCACGTCTGCTTTGGGACCCAAATGTATGCTTCGTGGATGATGATGGTTGTGGGGTCTGGGATGGCTGTTCTGTTGGAATATGACTAGACTGAGGATCCTGTTCATTGTCATTGATTGTCCGTATTTCTCTAGTTGCGGGTCTTACTAAGGTGGAATTTTTTTCAATTGTCTGTAACAGTGACTTACGAAATTCTCCAATTGTTTCGTCATTGATTTTGTTGGCTGACTCTTGGTGTAGGCACATTTTGGCAAAGCGACAAATGTATACGCCACACTGGTATGAGTTAAACTGTTTGCGTGGTAGTGGGGGGGCCACTCTAACATCTTGGGGTTGCACTCCTAGCCTCTGTGCTTCGAGATCGATCCATCTCTTAATGTCATATAATGCCTGGTGGTCAACATTTCCAAGCGAGTCAAAGAGCCAGAGGGTAGGCCGAGGGGGTTTGGGTGAGAAGGCAGCAAGGGTCCAGTGAATATTACCCTTGTTTATAGGAAAAAATATAAAATCGAGGTTGAAAGTATTTGAATTTGACCAGTTTTTAACAGAGTCATAACCTCTGCACCTAAAGGTTTCCAAAAAGTGTGAGCTAAAGATATGTGTAGCTCCGTTATATTCTAAGCAAAGGTATCGTAGGACAGCATCTATAACATTGTCATTAAGCCAGTTATTATATCGAAGAGATTCGATGTCACGGCTGGATAGTTCTTTACCAGCAAATAAAAAACACTCTTCGGTACTGGGTGGCACATCATTCTTAAGGATGCTGTCCGAGAGTGTTATACAACTCACGTCCATATTAAAATTGAAAAATTATATAGACAGACAATTTGGGCCTATGCCACGAACCCAAACTGAATAGACGACAAGAGTGGAAGAGTAGAGGAGTGGAGGAATGGTGTTCTGGTCTCGTCCGGATTGCTTTGTCGGACTCCAAAGTTGGAAGTCGTAGATGAGCAGCCAGCACCCGTTGTCCGCAGGACTACTTCACGTTGATGAGTGTCGAAAGCTTGCTACTTACTATTCTATTATGTATTAAATTCTACCAAATTCGCCGATTAGGAATTCGTTGTCGAAAGCTGAACTATAATGTAGGCCTAATCTTCAGTCAGCATGCAGTTCAAATATAGTACGGCAGTATTGTAGTATTGTTTATCAATTTAATCGAGCATTTTAAACTCATGTCTAACTCATTCATACAGTGTTTTATTGTTTTTGTTTGTTAAGTTACGTTTTTTTTACTATGAAATTAAATCAAATAAATTAATAAGTTTATTTTTTTTTTATTTCTTTATTACTGAGATAAGTGCAATCATCTTTGCAAGCAATGATGTATGTAATTTTGTTACATTATGTCAACTTAATTATCAGCGTTCGGTATGTGACAATAACAAAGCAGCACGCATTAACCCTATTACCACTGGGGTGTTTTGACCATTAGCACCACTGGGGGGGGGGGGGGGGGGGGGGGGATTCGGCCCACCCACTATATTTTTATAATTATTATTATTATTAAAAGTATTTTTATAGTGCCAATACGCTGATGGATGTATTTAGGGTTATTATGATAATATCATCCGTTAGAGCAGTTCCTGAGATTGCTTAGTCAGCCAGCCAGCCAGTAATCAAATTAGCCAGTCAGCCAGTCTCGAGCAATTCTTTCAGTAAGTAGGCCTAACCTCTCGGTAATCTAATATATTTTACTTTCAAAGAGTTAATTCTCTAATCTACGGTATATATAATTCGGATATATTGTATCCCAAAATGAAAGAAATTCCAAGTCAATCAATAACACCGCGGGATTGCATGAAATTATACAATCGTAAAGAAATGCAGTGGGGGGGAAGTGAAACTGAAACCGTTATATTGCGCCACTATGTTCATTGGCCATTTGGGAATAACCAACAAGAAACGATTAATATAACTGATCCTAGATATAAAGATCTTTCTTATATTACCAATCGTCTATTGAAATCGTTCACTCCCAGTTTGATAGCGAGCATTGTTGATATCAGAATAGACGAATGGGTGGCTTCAAGAAAACATCTCGGTGCTATATATACAGTTCTTCAAGAAGAAGTAAGGTCATTGACTACAGTTCTGTTCTTTGAGATAATCTTTGGCACAACAATGCCGGAAGATGTACGGAAGACATTTTACAATGCCATTAAAAATATGAATGGTGTATTTATTCTGACATCATTAACGTCGAAATCTAAACGTCTAAAGATGCAAGATGAACTAAGAAAACAGATAAATATTTCGATGGAGGGCAAGTTTAAGGAGTTAGTCCCAAAGAATGTTGACATTGAAATCCTAACAGATCATATCGGAACTACATTTTTCTTTTCTGGTGTGCAAATGATTATGGAATGCGTAGGTCACTGCTTAACTGAAATTGTTCGTCATCCAAATGTTCTAAATAAACTTCAACCTGTCTTTGAAAGAAATGCAGAATACTTAAATGGTGATGACATCATAAAAGATACATACCTTGACTGGACCGTGATTGAATCACTGCGGCTTCACAATCAGTTTGCAAAAGCTTGCAGAGAAGTACAAAATTCATTCACTTATAACGGTGATACATTTGCCAAGGGACAAATTGTCTGTATTAACACAAACAAAGTTAATACTATGTTGTGGGACAATCCGAATGAGTTTATCCCAGAACGCTGGGAAGATTGGAGTCCATCTTCAATTCCTTCAGATGAGACCCCAGGGAAAGGGTACTTTATGACTTTTGGTCTAGGCTACCGCAGGTCATGTGCTGCCAAAATTTCAGCTCGCCATATTGCCAAAATTATGGTGGTTGGCTTTTTGTCTCGAATGAACTTGCTCATTCCTGAAGGCTTTATTCATAGACCGCGTATGGCTAAAGGCACCCCAGTGGTCATTAGTTTCAACAAAGTTGGCTCAACAAAAGGTCAACAAATTTTACTTCAAAAAGCTGAATCAGAACAGGAGATCCACAATGTATTGAATATACCCTGGCGAGGACTAGGGTTCAGAGGTGTGTTAATGAAGATCAAGTGTTACGTCATAAGTGGTGAATTTGCTGAAATGTTTTCTAGTCTCTTTGTAGCTACTGATTTGTGGTTTCGGCAACAATTCTACCGAATTAAGCGTCGCATTGGAGGAGCTTGGCATTAAACACATTTAAAAACACATTGAATACTGAGTAACATTAATTCAATAATATTTATAAGAAATTCAAGAATTAATAAGGCTGCAAAAATTGTTCTCTCAGCCTCTATTGTGTGATTCATATCATCCGTATTTCCTGAATGTAGGGATATAAATTATAACGATTATAATGAATTTCCGTTTAGTCCTTCAATACTTTGATATTGGACACAGACATTTAGCTCTTTTGATAAATTTCACAGAAATTCAATGCATTTAGTGGTATATTTCATTCCCATTTTATCTATTTGATATAAAAAAATGAATTATTTTGTAGTTCCAAACACCGAAATATGACTAATAATTGTTTATTAATAGGAAATCTTTTTGACATTTTATTTCAGTTTATATTTCAATTATTTCATTTATACAGTTTCGAAAGATAATTTTCTACGTTTTTTATCCTACCTAATTTTATTCCTATAATTATTTATTACGGAAAAAAAGTAAAACTTTTTTCACTATTCTCGAGAAATTTTATTTTCCTAGCGTTAGCGAGGTTAATAAAATGGTCGAGAGTGCGAGGTTAATAAAATGGTCGAGAGTGCGAGGTTAATAAAATGGTCGAGAGTATATTGAAAAAAAATATTCTATACGTTTTTTTCCCATGTAATACGTAATTTTATTCTTAAATTGGTACTTTTTGTTGGTACTTTTTTAAATAAAACTTACAGCGATATAGTGTTCAAAATAAATTGA
Organism: Nemertoderma westbladi; assembly: GCA_032718475.1. Taxonomy (NCBI): domain Eukaryota; kingdom Metazoa; phylum Xenacoelomorpha; order Nemertodermatida; family Nemertodermatidae; genus Nemertoderma; species Nemertoderma westbladi. The sequence goes on from JAUCBJ010005126.1 coordinate 39,940, forward strand.
ACCGCAGTATTTTACTATATTTCTTCCATAGTTACTGCGATTCAAATTACTGTACTCTTCAACTCCTGATGCTGCCTTACTCAATGTTAAATAATTGAGTGTTCTCGAATATTTATTACGTAACTAGAGAGCAGCTTAACTACATAAACTAATATTGGATATTGAGTTCCGTTTTGGAGTTCGTCTTGAAGACACTAAAGTTGCAATAACTTTTGAGTCCGTGCAAGGATTTTGCACAATTTACGTGCAAACCTTTTCTACGTCAATGCGCTTTCAACACATTTAATAAAATTTAGAAATTCCACCAAAAATATTTTATTTTACTTTTTTCGCCGGGAAAAAAAGTAAAATCAATGCAATCCTATGGGTTACTTTTTTCCCTAGGGAAAAAAAAGTGAAACCTTTTCTCCCGATTTTGGGCTATAGTAACAATTTAAGAATAAAACTATTTTTGGAACTTATAAATTTATTAGTAAATAATGCAACTTGCCGAATGAAAGTGCAACATAATATTTTTTCAAAACAGATTATTTCGAAATAACTATTTACATCATTGTGTGAGAAGTAGAACTTTGCACCGTTATGACCCGGCCGAGTTTATTTATGTACCGAGCGAGCGCAGCGAGGGAGGTTTACATAAATAAACAAGGGTCTTTAACACTGAATAGTGACCTTTGCAAGCAATGATGTATGTAATTTTGTTACATTATGTCAACTTGACTAGAAAGCCAGCAAGCTGGCTGGAAGGAGCCCGGGGGAAGAATCCTATTTACAAGACTATTAGAAATAAACTTTGTCGGTCAGCAGTAAGTAAACTAAACAATTGTCTAAACTATAAGGCGTGGGGCTAGCTGACTTTGTGGCTCGTCCCACATAATAAAAAATGAAACTTTGCTATGACAACACACCCGGTTCTTTTAAATTTGCGTGATTTGAGTTTTCTGCTCGCACCACTATTTGTAAGAAATGTTAAAACTTATCTTACAGTATGCCAATGTAGTAATGGTATTAAAATATAATTAAATTAATTTACACTATATTAATGCTTCAGCTAAAAAATGATGCTAATCCTATGTAATAAAAAAAATAAGAATATTATTTTTAAGAACTTTATACATATTATATCCTATACAAAATAATCAGCCCAATGATTCGTGGAATAATAATAATATAATCCTACTGCAGTTGTATATTTTATTTTGTTTATTGACAACTCAACTATTTTCTGACTATCCCTGAGAGCTTATAAAGGATGTGTAGGCTCAGCCAGCAGCCAGCAGCAGGAGGGGTGTAGTCAAGAAATTCTGCATTGAGGGAATTCTATCTCAGGCAGCCCTAAACTCAACCATTCATACACAGCTAGCTGCTGCAGCAGCTCAGGCAGGAGTTGTTACTTTACCATTGCTTTTAATTTCGCGACAAAATAATTTCAAAAAAACGAAATATATCGAATACCACACATTGAATTGATCTGATATTTTGTAACGCGATTATGAACCACCAAAGCAATTTACTTGTAAAATTTCAACAAAATCGCCAGGCAGGAAGTGCCTGAACCTAGATAATTATCAGTCAGTCAGTCAGTCAGTGTATATATCCTGAGATTCTTACAGTAAGTATCCCGCCTGTCGAGCGGGCTCCTAATTATCAGCATTCGGTATGTGACAATAACAAAGCAGCACGCATTAACCCTATTACCACTGGGGTGTTTTGACCATTAGCACCACTGGGGGGGGGGGGGGCGATTCGGCCCATCCACTATATTTTCGTAATCGTCCAATGAAATCCTACAAAATTTGGGCTGTTGGTGAAACAACTATAGATGAACACTACCAAACCTTAAAAAGTTAAAATTTAATAAGCAGGGAATCATAATTTTGAGGAAAAATAAAATTAGTCCCAGGACAAAATTACAAAATTTTTCGTTTTCTAAAAACTAATAATGTGGTAGCGTTGGCTAGATTTAGTAGGTTTTTCAAGACGCTGAATCGAATGTGATTATATTCCATTTCCAAAAATTGAAGTGGAGGCTATTTTTCGTGCACCTAAGAAGTGGGCGTGGCACTTCAAATTTTGATAAATTAGATATTCAGAAAATACCCTAATTTTTTATTTCAACGCATCTTTATAGGTTTTCTGGGCCGCTGAATCGATTGAAAGTAATATAGAAGCCTGAAGACTTAGTGGTTCGCCATTTTTGGTGCACCAAAATTAGGGCGTGGCGCTTCAAATTTTGAAAAATTAAATGAAAAATTTTGGTGCACCAAAAATGGCGAACCACTAAGTCTTCAGGCTTCTATATTACTTTCAATCGATTCAGCGCTCCAGAAAACCAATAAAAATGCTTCGAAATCAAAACTTTAGTAAATTTTCCGAATAAAGTAATTTTGGAATTTTAAAGTGCCACGCCCTAATTTTGGTGCTCCAAAAATGACGTACCACTACACTTACATACTTGTATAGAGCATTAGAGTGATCCAAACCAATAAAAATAAATAAAAATAGCCCAAACATAAGTAATTACTAAATCACGAATGACTTCGTAAAATTCGAAAATTTCAAAAAATTTGGTGCTGGAGACCAAATTTTGAGGTGGCACCCACATCGAAAAGTAGAAATCCAATTGCAACGTCGTTTTTTGCAAAAGATGCGGCATTAAATTTGGCTAATTCTCAATAAAAATTGGGCCGGTACGTAATGTGGTTGCATAGTTACAGCAACTAAAAACTAGGAAGGGGCCGATTCGCCCCCCCCCCCCCCCCCCCCCCAGTGGTAATAGGGTTAATATAAATGGAAATAATACATTATGAACTGCGGTAATTGAAGTTGTTTCCATGTTATTGATTACCTTGGAGCGTTACGAGTAATTCACCAGAACGCTGATAAGTTGACATAATGTAACAATATTAATTTAATGACATTCCTTATATTATTTAATTTTATAATAGTGAAAGTTTGATGTTTGATTGGGTCTGAACAATTATTAGTAATTATAATAATAGTAATATAATAATATATAATATAATAATAATTAATATAATAGTAATATTAGTAATGTAAGTTAATGTTGTTTTACTTTATAGCGCCAACTAATTTCCCTTAAAATACTACCATCAATTTTGTTTGGAACTAGGACAATTGCCCCTCGGACAATTGCCCCTCGGACAATTGCCCCTCGGACAATTGCCACCCGAACAAATGCCCCCTGGACAATTACCCCCCGCAGACAATTGCCCCCCGGACAATTGCCCCCCTGACATTTGCCCCCCGATATTTTATTTAATGAATATATTTTTAAATCTTGAAACCCTTTTAATATTTTCCTATGGTTTTATGAATTTCAAGTAATAATATTAAAACCTTGATCAACACTTCTAAACATTAAATTTTTATACTTTTTTCGAAAAATCTAAGATTTTTTCTTTGATTTGATTGATCACCAGTTCTAAACTTTTAATTTTTATGGGTTTTACCTAATAAGCACGATTTTTTTTCTAGAACAATTTTATTGACTTTATGCTACCTATAGCTTTTTTGTGACGTAATTAATTGGCTTCAGTGCGATAACATTTTATTTTCATTGTAATGAAATACTTAAGTTGGAAAGTATCGAAATTATTGAGCACATAAATGTTTGTTACATAAACGTATGTTTTATTGCATATTAAACGGACTTAGCTATATATAATTATTGTTAAATGTTGTAACAAGTTAGGAAGACTAAATTGCTAGTTAGAAACTACCTTATTTATTTTGCAATTTTCCTTGTGGCCAATCTATTGTTTGGTGGGTAAGTGTAATTGGGGGGCAACAGTCCGGGGGGCAATAGTTGGAGGGATAATTCTCCTCGGGGGCAATTGTCCGTGGGGCAATTGACCGCGGGGATCATTTGACCGTAGGGCAATTGTCCTCGGGGTTCAATTGTCCGGGAGGCAATAGACCAGGGGCAATAATTGTCCTGTCACGATTTTGTTTTTGTAAACAATAATTTTGACTAATATTGTAGTTGAATTTATTATTATAATTAATAATTTTAGCTTAACGTAGGAATTTTTAGTGACATTAGGGAATTATTATTGTCAGGTAGAACTTTGTATTTAATAATTATTATTATTTATCCGGTTCGATTATTAATTATAATTCTGACAATTAGGAATATAATTTGTGTGTATTGAATAGCCGAACATATCCGATCGCCTCTATTAATTTTTTTCTTACTATTATTATGTATTACTATTATAAGGTATTAAATATGTATTTAGTTGTTATGTAATTTGTATCTACAGTCCATACTCTCTACACTCTATATTTATAACCCCTTACTTTATCGTGACGATTATTTTGAAATTGGTTGACTAAATTGTTGTATTCTGGTTAATATTTATTTATAGTTTGTCGAATTTATCGATAAGCTTATAATTTAATATATATTATGTATCTCAACTTGATTTAATATATATCTACTACATATCTCAGTTTGTATTGAAATTTTGGCTAAATTATAATTAAGTGAATATTTAATTATATTAAGTATAATCTAAAATAATTTATCTATAGAGAAATTACATTATTATATATTATATTATTTTACAGTGTTTATAAATTTTAGTTTTACTGTGTTAATCAATATAATATTAAGCTACTGTACAGTTAACATAATTAGATTGTAAATTACAAATTGTGTCTATAATTGGTTCATGTAATATGTAATATTAAAAAGATGTCATGATTATACAGTATATAGAGAATCAAATTAATAATTATCGATAAATAAACGGCAATCTGCCATCGCTAGACTACCATTGTCCCGCCGGAGAACTGTTGAGCGGACGGTGCACAACCGTACAGGGGGTTGGTTGACTGCCCAGCCTTCGATTATCGATCACACAGACCTCAGCGCTGAGGAATTCCGGGACAATCTCGCGCTACGTTACGGCCTGCCCCCCCCCCCCCAGGGTTTCCAGCAAGGTGTGAGGGTTGTGGAGGCGAGTTTTCTACAACCCACGATCTGAGCTGTAAGTCAGACGGGTTCATCGTGAAACGACATGATGAGGTTCGAGAAGTGTTTGGTGAACTTCTTTCGTCTGCCATTGGTCCATCGGGTGTAGAGCGGGAAGTAACCCTATCACGTGGCCACCTAGACAGCGCCGGGATCGAAGTTGGGGGAGTTCGGGCAGACTTGGTGGCGAGGGGAATATGGACACCACAGCGAGAGGGGGTGGCGTCGTTTGACATCGCGGTCATTCACGCTGACGCCCCCTCCTATGTCCACAACAACCGATCCACCGAATCTCTGCTGGATGAACGGTGTCGCTTTAAAAAGCGCCACTATCATACAGTCTGTGAGGAAAGGAGGATGTCCTTCTCCCCCCTCGTAGGAACAACCGATGGTGTCTGGTGCCAAGAGGCCCAGATCTTGATACGCCACATTGCCGAGGTCTTGGTGGCTAAACGTGACAGCATGCGCGAGAGGGGCCTCGCAAGTGTCCTGGGTGGAGTGAGACGGCGCCTTCGATTTGCCCTTCTCCGGTCTAGCTCCCTGTGTCTCCGCGGAGGACGGCGATCTTGATCTATGTTTGTTAAGATCTGGGTTTGCCATGGTATCGCGCAGTATATAGTAGCAGTCTATAGTAGTAGCTCGCCACTTGTGATCATATACCTACTACTAGGATCGGCATGCTGCATTGCAGCTGCATTTTTAAGAATGCTGTTCCGGCTTGTCGACAAAATTCCGCCGCCACAACTCCCTATCACCCATGACATTTGCTAGATCTTCCGCATCTTCAAGGCTAGTGTCCTTTAAGATGCGTCTCAAGAAAGTCATGGGCTTTCCACCATGCTTATTCACGCCATGAGGCTGCCAAAGTACAAGATCATGCACTGGCTGGTCCTCACGGTGAAACCAATGCCCTGCAAAGCGGATGTGACTTTGTTCTAGTGTCAAGCATGGGGGATCCAATGAGACACCTCCAATGTTACATAGTGTCTGGTTGGAGATGTGTGCATTGTACTTGACACAATGAACCCGGCGTAGCATTCTTGTGAATGTGCCATCCAGAAATTTGGTGTCCTCAGCAGTTAGAGCCCAGCATGGACTCCCATAGAGGAGTACAGGAACTACGGCTGCTCTAAATAATCGGACCTTAAGTTTCCGATTAATTCTCGGTGAATCCTGGAAATCCTGGAAAGCCTATGCAAGGCTGCCCATGCCTTTCCCTTACGTATTCGAAGGTCCTCACCTGACTTCCGTATCCATGATCCCAGGTAACAGAAGTCGTCCACATGTTCAAGCATACCATCCTTTGAGCTTATGCTCATCCGATCAGAGACTTGCTGAGGACTTTCAAAGTTAACTGTCAACATTTTGGTCTTTCTGGAGTTAATAAAAAGACCAACACTAGAAGCAGCATGTTCTAATGAGCTGAGGAGCCGTTGGGCTCCCTCTAATGATTCTGAGAGTACTCCTAAGTCATCAGCAAAGTCTAGATCAGTTAGGTACTTGGCAGGATTTCCTCGACTTCTGGAGCCAGTAGGTGGAGTATCATCACCCCATCATCATTATGATGATCTAATGACATGCGTAGAACATAGTCAACCACAATAATGAACAAGAATGGTGCAAGTGTGTCTCCTTGGAGACGCCCCATAACACTTCAAATGTTTTTGTGTCACCGTCAACAGTAGACACAAATGTTGTCGAACCATCGTATACTGATCTGATTGCTACAATAATGTCATCAGGAATCCCATATAATAAAAGTATGCTGAACATGCGTGAGCGAGACACTGAATCAAAGGCCTTGAAGAAGTCAACAAAGATAACAGCCAGATGCCTGTCTTTCTTTTTTGATAACTCTCCAATTATCCGTCTAAGTGCCAAAATGGGCTCCATGGTCCCACGACCTTTTCGGAACCCATACTGATTTCCACGGAGCAGTCTCTCAATGGGATCCTGATGCGATTTAATAGAATTCTATTGTATAGCTTTGCAGCAATCGAGATCAATGAGATTCCCCGAAAAGAACCATAGAGTGTTAGGTTGCCCTTCTTGGGAACTGGCACCAACTTATTTGTTTTCATTTCTTGTGGGACTCTTGTTGTTCGGTACATGTCTACTAGGATGGGATAGATGAGCTTTAAACACTCAGGTATTTTAAAGACCTCAGGGGGGACACCATCTACTCCACTGGCACGAATGGTCTTAATGCTCTTTGCAGCAGCCTTCACTTCTACAAAGGAGATATCGCCACTGGGAATATCTGGGAGTACAGACTCAGACACTTTTACTTCTATAAAGTTATCAGGCAATACCCTGTCATTATTGAGGAGGAGCTTTTCAAAGTGTTCCTTCCAACCATTGAGGCGATCGGCTGGTGATTCAGCCTTAACCTTGGTGGTTGGTTGGCTTTTCCGACCAGTAAGCAAGTTGATCGATTTCAATGCCTGGGATGATTGCCTGCTATCATCAGCATCATTGATAGCATCAACCTGTTGGTTTATTAGCTCCTGTATATTAACAGAGTACTGCCTATTCTGGGACCTAGATGCAGCCTTAACTGCATTCTTGGCCGCTGTAGTCTGTTTGAGTCGGGACTCTTTCTGCGGCTTACAAAGGTCATTTCGGCACTTCTGAATTTTGTTGTCAGTCCAGGGGGCCCTTTTCCTGTTTCGAGGGTATACAGGAACTGTTTCTGCAGCTGCTAACTTAACTGCTTCTGTGAAGGCAGTATAGCCCTCATAGTGATCTGCCGCCTCAGAGGCAAGAACCTCATACCTGTTGCTCAGCTGTAGTGTGAAGCTGGATCTCACACTTGGCTGCTGCAACAGAGAGGACCAGTCATGCCGCGGCAAGGCAGATTTCGTTGTTCTGCTAGCATGCAGTCTAAGTCTTACCTTGGCCACAATAAGGCGGTGATCACTGGAGAAGGGTCGAAGTGTAAATGCATTACAGTCTTGTATAGAGCTCCTGTATTTCCTACGAAACAGAATATGTGACCCAACACATAGAAAGGGGTCAATTGACAAAAAAATGGGTTTCAACTTTTTGTTGGTTTTATATAGATAATTTAACGGAGAATTTCCCATTGAAAACCATTTGTTAATATCTCTTTTCGTTTTTGAGTTATTGTAGATTTAGTAAGACAAGGTTCTGAGATAATTTCATAGCAACATTCTGAGAAAATTCGATTTAAAATTTTCAAACCTTCCCGCCATTTTCAGAAACCGCTGTGATTTTTCAAACATCATTTGAACATTTCTGAATGGAATGGATATTCAATAACATCAACATAATTATAGCATTGGAAGTTTCCATGGGCAGTTATTTAATATATTTTGTCAGTTTTAAGATTTGAGAGATTCTTTACATGTATGTTTGTCTGTCTGTATGCATACCCTTATCTTATTTTGTCTTTGAAATAATAAAGAAATTGCAATACCTAGTCAAAATATTTGCTACCGGGGGATTTCTTGGTCGGTAATCTTTTTATGGTGTCAGTTTTAATGTTTGTCAGAATCTACACGGTCAGTATGTTTGTATGTCATTCTATTTGTCTGTCTGTATGTATGTATGTATGTATGTCTGACTTACAGACATACATATAAACAGACAGTAAAGATGATATTAAACGTAAAAACTGATATCGGAAATGTCTTCGCCGACATATAAAACCCCCATAGCCATATTTTGGTTAGGGTTAAATACTATTCTTAATTTTTTGACGGACATACATACAGACAAACAGACTGACTGACTTACAGACATACATAGAGACAGACAGTCAAGATTTTGTAAACATGAAAAACTGACATCGAAAATGGATTCACCGACCTGGAAAACCACGCAGAGCCATATTTTTGTAAAGTTACATTATTTTTTCAATTTTTTAACTGACATACATACAGATAAATAGTCTGACAGACAGACATACAGACATACATAGAAACATACAGTTAAGATGATGTTAAACGTAAAAACTGATATCGGAAATGAGTTCACCGACCTAGAAAACCCCCATAACCATATTTTAGTAAGGTTAAATGATTTTCTTAATTTTTTGACGGACATACATACAGACAAACAGACTGACTGACATACAGACATACATAGAGACAGACAGTATCAGGCAATACCCTGTCATTATTGAGGAGGACCTTTTCAAAGTGGGCCTTCCAACCATTGAGGCGATCGGCTGGTGATTCAGCCTTAACCTTGGTGGTTGGTTGGCTTTTCCGACCAGTAAGCAAGTTGATCGATTTCAATGCCTGGGATAATTGCCTGCTATCATCAGCATCATTGATAGCATCAACCTGTTGGTTTATTAGCTCCTGTAGATTAACAGAGTACTGCCTTGGCCGCTGTAGTCTGTTTGAGTCGGGACTCTTTCTGCGGCTTACAAAGGTCATTTCGGCACTTCTGAATTTTGTTGTCAGTCCAGGGGGCCCTTTTCCTGATTCAAGGGTATACAGTAACTGTTTCTGCAGCTGCTAACTTAACTGCTTCTGTGAAGGCAGTATAGCCCTCACAGTGATCTGACGCCTCAGAGGCAAGAACCTCATACCTGTTGCTCAGCTGTAGTGTGAAGCTGGATCTCACACTTGGCTGCTGCAACAGAGAGGACCAGTCATGCCGCGGCAAGGCAGATTTCGTTGTTCTGCTAGCATGCAGTCTAAGTCTTACCTTGGCCACAATACGGCGGTGATCACTGGAGAAGGGTCGAAGTGTAAATGCATTACAGTCTTGTATAGAGCTCCTGTATTTCCTACGAAACAGAATATGGTCTATCTGGGACTTGTGACTACTGGGTCCACTATGAGTCCATAGCTTTCCAGTTCGCTTCTTGAACTGGGCTCCAGCCAGAAAACAATCCATTTCCAGAGATAAAATCCTGAAGATGGACGGAATTTCGGTTGACACTATTGCTATAGACCCAGGGCGATGTAGGTGATTGATGCAGACTTGCATTAAAGTCTCCCAGGAATGTTAAGAATGCATGTTGATCCACTCCATCAGTAGCTGCTTGTAGATTATTGTAGAAATTTTCCACCTCCTCTACAGGGGCAACACTAGTTGTAGAGTAGTACTCAATCAGAACCACCTTAGGAAACTTCTTAGCCAGTCTTCCAGAACATGAGAAGTGACAACGGATGATGCGGTTAGAGATTTGGTCTATTTTGTCCAATGCAACATGTGCGTGCAGTTGGATTCATCAATATACCAATTCCACCATTACTACTATCATTTGCTGAAGCGAGTGCAAGTCGCCAACCGCCCCCATGTCCTTAATCATAACCTCATCAGTTTGTCCAGTGTGCATTCGGTGCTCTTGAACACCCACTGCGCTTAGAGAAAGCTTATCTGCCAAGGCAGTCAGCTCACCTTGTCGCATTGGGGACCCGAGTGTTAGGGTGTTTACTGAGGCTAGTCTAGTGACTTGCCTCAGATTCACCAATGGCTTTGTTGGTCGGGGTGGAACATGATAGTAGCCTCCAACTCCAGAATCCCTCCCCCCATCACAATCTGGCCTCCCTGGTGACCCAGGGTTTGGGCCAGAAAGGTCATCAGGAAAGGGACTCAAAGAATTGTTGGCTGCTCTCTCTCCAGTAGGGGGTGAGACAGGCAGCCGGTCAGGAGATAACTGACGCCTTTTTTGCAGAGTCAGCTCTCGGGACAAATACCACACCCTGGTTTGCCATTCCACAGTTTGGGTGTCGCAGTGGAGTCAGATATGAGGCCCATCACCCATATCTACTCTGGCGCACATGACCCACCATTGGCTGTCCAGCTCATCTGCTGGGTCATGCCCTGTAAACCTGCTGCCAGGTGCAGGTCGCTATGAAGTGCACTCAGTGTGGACATGAG
>JAUCBJ010005127.1:0-38263 GCA_032718475.1 Nemertoderma westbladi
GGTCGCAATTGTCCTAATTTCTTACTATTGTATTAAGAGTTAGATGCATATTCCAAAATAGATAAAGGCAGATCATTCAGACAATTTAATATAGTAAAATTGTAAATATTCGGAAGATAATGTTAAGGGGGCGGTGTATTATGCTTACATCCATCCATAAGGAATCCGAAATATACCAAAAAAAAAATACTAAACAAAACTGTTTTTTTCTTTTAACCATCAAATTGTCCGTTAACACTTATATTAATTAATTATAGTTTGAATATGGATGCCAGATTAAAATTATTAATTATTCTATATACGAATTATTCCAATAACTAAATATTTCATTATAACATCGCACTGCAAGAAATTAGAAATGAATTGGAGTTGAGCTGTTAATGCAACTGTAATTAAAGGTGTAATATTATGGTTTTGTTCGGAAATGGAAAAAATTAGAAAGCGCGTCACCGGGGGTTGAACCAGTGCTCTACGTACATTTCGGCAATATGCAACTTAAGACTGCCTGTTCAATAGAAGTGGATTAGGTGGGAGATTGAATGTCAGGGGCAAGTGGCCGGACTGGTTAGCGCTTCTGGTGTGGCCTGATAGGCTGAAACGTACGTATAGCGCTGGTTCTACCCCCGGTGACGCGCTTTCTCATTTTTTCCATTGCTGAACCAATCCATAATATTACATCTATAAATTAGAACTACGATATGTTAAAATTATATTTATTTATTATTATCTTTATATTATATATTCATTAATTGGAGGGGAGAGGAGGGGCGGGATGGGGGAGGGGAGGGGAGCTGGTGGCGCTTGAAAAAAGTTGGTAAACCCCCGGGTGCGGAGAAACCACGGTACTGGACGCCTCTGGTAAAACTTATAAATGATTGGCATCAAATATCTGCTTCCCTCTACCCGACGTTTGTAATAAAAACTTATTAACTTTCAGTTTACGGATTGGTCGAAAAATATATTATTAAAAAAAAATCAATAATCAAGAACTTAATTACCAATTTATCCATCTAAATCAAACAATCTGGGAGTATAATGGCGACCTAATTGAATAGGAACTTTGAATTCTGTGAGATAATTAATTTATTATTGTCAATTTACCATTCATTCGAAATATTAAATGACTTACGCACAAATAACTTACTTCGTAACGCCATAATGATTTTCCCGAAAATAGCTTTAGAAAATGTGATTATACTGCCATGGTTAATTCTCACATAATATAAAGCAATAAACATGCTTTATGATAACTTTTCTAAGCCTCGGGATAGGATAGGAGGTGGAAAAACCCAACTGTAGGCCGTAGGCCTACGGTACGCTACAGTACGGTACGCTACAGTACGGTACGCTTACAGTACGGTACGCTACAGTACGGTACGCTTACAGTATGGCCTACTCGTAGTAGGGCCTACTGTAGCTCTAACAATTGAGACTTACCAAACGGTGAATCTTTCGAATCCTCAACTTACTTTGTTAATCAATCAATATTATAATTTTTAGGCTTAATTTACGGCTGAGATAATTTCATTATAAAATTGTGTAATTTTGGATCATTACCGTTGGCCCGAGGGCCAATGCAAATACATGTAATACATGCCAATACAATGAAAGTTTTAATTAGGGTTTCGGACGGCCACTCTTGAAAATCTGGGGTGAAAATTATCTGGGGGGGGGGGGGGGATTTGGCGCTAGCGAAAATGCCCGGGGGCATTCCGCGGGGGTGGGGGGGGGGGGGGGGGGATTTTCGCCAGTGACACCGGTACACCGCAACGCAATTCATAGGTAGGTCTACCGATGCTACCAGCGTCGCCATCATTCCGCATTTCTGTAAATAATTATTTTTTAAATTATGCATTATACGATGTATTTTTATTTGGTCTACCACAAACTGTTTTTTATTTCTGTTTTATTTTGAAATGTTTACGTATCAAGGTCTATTTATTTTTAGACATTTTAAACTTTAATTATTGAAAACGGATGGGGTGGGGCGGGTTGACCTCAGGTGACTATGAAATGAATAACAACAGTTATTACAAGCTTTCTCCCAACAGGGCTTCTTCAGGTAATTAAATTTGCATATTTACAGACACTGCACTAGACTACAGACTAAATGCTAACAATACAGTCGACTAACTACTAAGTAATTAAGTACTAATAAAGTACTAATTCCTTCTTAAACTTTAATTATGTTTAGCCTATTTACAGTACAATTCCTAAATCTTATGTTTGTTTACTTGAGCTTATATCCTGGAGGTGTTTTCCCCTTTTAAAATTAATTTTAATAGAGTGTAATAATAATAATAATTATTATTATAGTTCTTAAACTAAACTAACGATAATCATCTCCATTCTTGTACTTTACTCGAACTTTCGTATTTACCTCACCTGCCACTCTCGGTCGGTAAATAAGTGATCCTGGGTCGAGCAGTAATTATGCAAATGTTATTTAGCGGACAATAAATACAGTCGGTGACATATTTGTTGAAAGAATAAATAACTAAAAATTTGGTTAACTTACTGGTCGACCCAGGATCATTTTTAGTTACAAAGAGGTAAATTTGAGCACCGAGAAAGTAAATAAGTATTATATTACACATTAATAAAACATTATTTAATTAAGGAATAAATTGTCAATGCTATGCAGAGGAAATAGAAGAATAGCTGTTTCATCGGTATGTTAAAAGAGACTATTTTTAGTTTTGAAAAGTTGATGTGAAAAGTGGGGTGTGAATACGTGTGATTGTGTAGGCCTTGATGTTATATATATTGTGTGGGGTGTGAATACGTGTGATTATGTAGGCCTTGATGTTATATATATTGTGTGGGGTGTGAATACGTGTGATTGTGTAGGCCTTGATGTTATATATATTGTGTGGGGTGTGAATACGTGTGATTATGTAGGTCTTGATGTTATATATATTGTGTGAGGTGTGAATACGTGTGATTGTGTAGGCCTTGATGTTATATATATTGTGTGGGGTGTGAATACGTGTGATTATGTAGGCCTTGATGTTATATATATTGTGTGGGGTGTGAATTACGTGTGATTGTGTAGGCCTTGATGTTATATATATTGTGTGGGGTGTGAATACGTGTGATTATGTAGGCCTTGATGTTATATATATTGTGTGGGGTGTGAATACGTGTGATTGTGTAGGCCCTTGATGTTATATATATTGTGTGGGGTGTGAATACGTGTGATTGTGTAGGCCTTGATGTTATATATATTGTGTGGGGTGTGAATACGTGTGATTGTGTAGGCCTTGATGTTATATATATTGTGTGGGGTGTGAATACGTGTGATTATGTAGGCCTTGATGTTATATATATTGTGTGGGGTGTGAATACGTGTGATTATGTAGGCCTTGATGTTATATATATTGTGTGAGGTGTGAATACGTGTGATTGTGTAGGCCTTGATGTTATATATATTGTGTGAGGTGTGGAATACGTGTGATTGTGCAGGCCTTGATGTTATATATATTGTGTGGGGTGTGAATACGTGTGATTATGTAGGCCCTTGATGTTATATATATTGTGTGAGGTGTGAATACGTGTGATTGTGTAGGCCTTGATGTTATATTATACGTGTGATTATGTAGGTCTTGATGTTATATATATATTGTGTGAGGTGTGAATACGTGTGATTGTGTAGGCCTTGATGTTATATATATTGTGTGGGGTGTGAATACGTGTGATTATGTAGGCCTTGATGTTATATATATTGTGTGGGGTGTGAATACGTGTGATTGTGTAGGCCTTGATGTTATATATATTGTGTGGGGTGTGAATACGTGTCATTGTGTAGGCCTTGATGTTATATATATTGTGTGGGGTGTGAATACGTGTGATTATGTAGGCCTTGATGTTAATATATATTGTGTGAGGTGTGAATACGTGTGATTGTGTAGGCCTTGATGTTATATATATTGTGTGAGGTGTGAATACGTGTGATTATGTAGGTCTTGATGTTATATATATTGTGTGAGGTGTGAATACGTGTGATTGTGTAGGCCTTGATGTTATATATATTGTGTGGGGTGTGAATACGTGTGATTGTGTAGGCCTTGATGTTATATATATTGTGTGGGGTGTGAATACGTGTGATTATGTAGGTCTTGATGTTATATATATTGTGTGAGGTGTGAATACGTGTGATTGTGTAGGCCTTGATGTTATATATATTGTGTGGGGTGTGAATACGTGTGATTGTGTAGGCCTTGATGTTATATATATTGTGTGGGGTGTGAATACGTGTGATTGTGTAGGTCTTGATGTTATAATATATTGTGTGGGGTGTGAATACGTGTGATTATGTAGGTCTTGATGTTATATATATTGTGTGGGGTGTGAATACGTGTGATTATGTAGGCCTTGATGTTATATATATTGTGTGGGGTGTGAATACGTGTGATTGTGTAGGCCTTGATGTTATATATATTGTGTGGGGTGTGAATACGTGTGATTGTGTAGGCCTTGATGTTATATATATTGTGTGGGGTGTGAATACGTGTGATTATGTAGGTCTTGATGTTTATATATATTGTGTGAGGTGTGAATACGTGTGATTGTGTAGGCCTTGATGTTATATATATTGTGTGGGGTGTGAATACGTGTGATTGTGTAGGCCTTGATGTTATATATATTGTGTGGGGTGTGAATACGTGTGATTGTGTAGGCCTTGATGTTATATATATTGTGTGAGGTGTGAATACGTGTGATTGTGTAGGCCTTGATGTTATATATATTGTGTGGGGTGTGAATACGTGTGATTATGTAGGCCTTGATGTTATATATATTGTGTGGGGTGTGAATACGTGTGATTGTGTAGGCCTTGATGTTATATATATTGTGTGGGGTGTGAATACGTGTGATTGTGTAGGCCTTGATGTTATATATATTGTGTGGGGTGTGAATACGTGTGATTGTGTAGGCCTTGATGTTATATATATTGTGTGGGGTGTGAATACGTGTGATTGTGTAGGCCTTGATGTTATATATATTGTGTGGGGTGTGAATACGTGTGATTGTGTAGGCCTTGATGTTATATATATTGTGTGGGGTGTGAATACGTGTGATTATGTAGGCCTTGATGTTATATATATTGTGTGGGGTGTGAATACGTGTGATTGTGTATGTAGGCCTTGATGTTATATATATTGTAGGTTTTTGTAGATCTAGCCCTGAACTTGAATAGTGGCAATGCTGGCCACAACTCGTCTAAGAATGAATATTAAAATAAATATATATCATATTTACCAATATGAAAATAAAAACTAAGAAAACAAAGTTTGTAGTGGTTAGCGGCTGTAATTCAGACAAGAGTGATCTTACTGCGAATTCCTCATGCTCGTCATTGGTCATTATATATTTACAGTAGGTTCCCCAAGATGGTGGAATATACAGTGCAATCAAATTCCACACATAGGATAATAAACCAATCAATGTCAAAATTCCATGCTTTTATGAAAAAACATTTCACCTTTTTTTTCCTTTACATATTTCTTTAATTACGGGCAAACAGGGCAAAGTCCTATATCCTGCCCTCACGGGTTTGTATATAATACACCACCAATAACATATTAAATATAAATATATTATTACCGTACAGACTGACATTTGCAGCGCACACACCCAGCTTGGGCGCCGGTGAATATCCCACCATCCTAACAGTCGAATCTAATATATCTATCCACAATACCCAGTTACTAATGGGGGTAAGATAAGAAAAACATAGCTAGAATAGTTCTACGAAATACAACAAATAATTGTGCATAGTTATACTGTAGGGCCTACGTACATAATGATAGCACAGTTCCAACCAAAAGTGATTGCTCTCAATATAATATATATTAGCCAATACAAATAAAAGGTTTCTAAGATTCAGTTAAAATTTTAATTCAATTCAATATATAATGTTCCCAAAATTAATATAAATAAAATCAATGTTAAAATATTATGTTAAAATTGCTAAAATCAATGTTAAAAATATTATGTTAAAATTGCTAAAATCAATGTTAAAATATTATGTTAAAATTGCTAAAATCAATGTTAAAATATTATGTTAAAATTGCTAAAATCAATGTTAAAATATTATGTTAAAATTGCTAAAATCAATGTTAAAATATTATGTTAAAATTGCTAAAATCAATGTTAAAATTGCTAAAATCAATGTTAAAATATGCTAAAATCAATGTTAAAATTACAATGCGTTTCAAACTAAAAGTTATCTTCAGGCAATAAATAAAATAAGCTAACAATATAAATAGACTTCGTGGTGTTAGTACAAGAATCGCAGGTGGATAAACTTTCCTACAGTAGTATTAAACAACAATTCAACACCTGTTTATTGCCCTGGGGACCCTTTGTTAAATAATGTAATTCATCCAGAATCAACAATTGAGGGTGGGTTTATATCTCTTAATTAAGGCATCTTCTTTCACTCGTCTCGCAACAGCTGTAGAACCATTTCTCATTTTATAAAAAGGAATCACGGTGAACTGGACCTCAAGACCTGCCGCACATGCCCAAATATGTTTTGATACTTTTAAGTTTGTATATTGTTCATTTTTTATTTGAGATTTATGTAGTGACTCTCTGTGCCTTAAATCAATTGTCTCTCCGATATATTGCTCACCACATCCATTACAATTAACCACATATATCAAATTCTTAACGGTGCTGTCCATTTTCTTTCGAATATAATAACTTTCCGTTTTAAAGCTGACTTTCTTTGTTTCAACAATATTCACACACGTTTGGCACTTCAGAATGTTACATTTTTTAACTCCCGGACTCTCTTTCGTGAATAGATCTGAATGAAAAATGTATTTTAGTGTTGGTGACCGCTTATAACTACATAAAACATTTGTTTCTCTAAAAACATTTCTTATATGACCATTAGTTTTTGACATTTGGATGATGCAGCTTTTTATCATTGTGAATACCTGCGGCTTTGATGGGTTATAGTTTAGAACCATTGGTAAAATATTGCGACAAAAAAAAGTCGCGACATATTGTAGGGTATATTTATTTTTGTATGTCTCGGATGGCAGCACGATATTATACATAATATATATATGTATATATAATAACAATAATATATATAGGCGGGTATGTAGGCTACCGGTACTGGTATTTATCTAAAGTTTTGCATTACAGGACATCAGGACAATTCACCTTTTTCAATTTGTGAGAAATTATAGGCTTTTAGTGGAAACACTTTATGCTTGTGTGATATGGATCAGCAGGAATATAACTCCCATCACCAGCCAGTATTTATCCTTGCTGAATTCTGCAATGGGGGTGTGTGGCCAATTGTCCACCGAAAAGGGTCATCCTTCCCGAAATTCTGTATCATGATCATCCGGCAACGGCGGAATTTACTCTTCCGCATGCCAGCAAACCCGGAACTCCGGGTAATCCGTTAATGTTTGCAATCGATCCTGTGAGAAACACCGGGACTCCAATGGGTCGCGCATTAGATCAGATTTGGAAGGGGGATTCTTCGTCAACTGATACAGATACAGGCAAACACTGCCCATTAAAATGTACATTTGGAAATATGTAATCTACCCGTCATATTGTTCTCTGAACCCCCCCCCCCCCCCCCCCTCGCTTATACCCCGTATTGTACTCATATCGCTTAGATATACCAGAGTGGCATAGGCTCTCGTGGCCTAGATTTAGTTAGGCGTATCTGTATTTAGGTACCCGATTAGCTGTCGAGACAGCTACTCATCTCGACTGATAGATAGGTTACCCGCTGGGCGTGAATAATGATGGAGTGTAGTCTGATCATCATTACTACACTCTGTTAGGATGACTTGCGTGGCAGTTTTCCATTCTCATCACTGAACTTCACCAGTCTCGCAGTCTGTAGTATTTTTTTAAAAATGGCGAAGCGTGGCTCGGCTCCCTTCGCATAGAAACATTATACTATTAACTATTAAGTACTGTACCGGTAGTCCTCCTACCAACATACTGTTGTTTATTTGTTGTTAGTTTAATAGTTTTATGTTTAATTCCATTTTTTATATGTTGGAAAATAAATAAAATCTATCAATGATTATTATACTCACATATTTACCTACCATAGTTGTTCACTGTTACTACTGCGACTTTGATATTATACAGGTAGTGGGGCCTTCGTGCAGTTATATAACTATGGCTAGTTATATATACCTATTCTGATCTTGGCTTCCGACACCCCCCCCCCCCCCCACCCCCACACATCCCCTGTTGGAAAACGGCCACTGTATAATTATAACAGTTCGTTGATGGCTCGCAATTCTGACTCACCCCACAGAGTAATATAGAGGTTATTATTCATACACCCCCCAAGTGTAAGTGCAATTCACAAAACATTTATCTAGTTAATTAATAAGCTCATTAGGCGAGCACACACATTATCTAGCGTGCAGTATTGCTCAGAGTGGTGATGATGAAACGAAATTTATGTAGGAAAAGGCCAGTTCGAATTCAAGAACGTGCTCAGTGCCATACATGGCATCAGTGTCGGTCGGACAAGTTGGATTGACTCATTAACTAAGCAGACAGCATAATCATGCATAACCATTGTAGTTGGGGGTGGGGTGGCTCTTAGTACATCAGTGACCGCTGTATAATGGTTACTTAATTCAGTAATAATTCAGTGAGATCCACCAGTATTTTTAAGTGGCATCGAATTCAATACATAAATACGAATATCAGCCACACCACTACTGGGCCCACTGGCCACACAAATTTCAATGGTTGACTAGCACGTTACCGACCCGATTGATAGAACAATGTCATGCAATGGCTAATCCGTTATACTATGTATGGTAGTGGCCAGCAAGGCTTATCGATAACAATCCAACATTCCTGCAGGGTGGGCTGGGTTTTAACAATAACATGCTAATGTCGATATTGTACAATGATTCGTTTGTTAAGTGTGCTTTTCATTATATAAAAGTTAGTTGATTGATGGTTGATTGATAGTTAGGTGCTTGGCCCATCCTATATTATATAATTTAGACAATTAAACACCAAAAGATAGCTAGATATTTAAGAAGTAAAATAAAGCACAAATTTAAAATAATAATTAATAACTACAATATGAGATTTAGTGCCGCGTAGTTGTACAGGAAACAGATACTGGAAATAATTTCGGAGGAGTTGGAGAAAGGGTTGAAGGTAATAGATTGTAATTGTTACAGTAATTTCGAAATCTCGAAGTAGCTAATTTGGAATTGTCCTTGTAGTAGTAGTAGTAGTGGGTCGGTTTGAATATTCCGTATTTAACGACACAAGCATCAATTGTAAAAACTATAGCACGCATAAGCACTTAAATACTGTAAATGGGGCATTATAATATATATATTATACAAAATAATAATGCATATAATATATTATAATTATATATTATACTATACTAAATTTACTATAATTTATTTATTTATAGACGATAATAGTGGTTAATAGCAATTAATTCATTATATTTATTTTTAATGACCAAACCACCCTATATTACTTCATTTATATATATTGAATGCATCATAAATAAATCTACACACACAGGTCCCTTAGTTCTTTATTATTAAAAAAACTATTCCAGGTTTGAGAAACTTAGACCAGTATAATGGTTACAAAGAGATTGCGATACGGGACAAAACAAGAAGAGAAAAGAAAGAGAAGAGAAGAGAAAAGTTGGTCAGAGGATCCATGACAGTGACAGACCCGTTGTTCCGTAGGAAATTAACTCCACGACCTGTTTCCACTTTCAGTCGGTGAGCCACTCGCGGTTTATTATATTTTGCCCTTATCTCCTTCCTTCATCAAAGTAGTAATATCAGAACTTTCAGGAGATGAGCAACCTCAGAAGAAGAGACACGTATTATTTCTCCCTCCGGTTTTCTGCAGGTGCTCTTCATCTTCAACCTCTTTACAGTATGTACATAATCGCCATTCACTGGGGGGTTGCTGATCTATTCCATCTCCTGACCTTCACCCTAAGACAGGGGTGAGAGGAGAGTCGTAGTCTGTGTTTGTTCACAGACTATCAATGATGGTTTCATCTTGAAATAGATATATCCCTCGTGTTTGAAATCTGGAAGAATTGTTACTTGATAGAAGTTAGGTTTTCTGGTTTTTTAAGGTTGATGTTTGACAATATATTGAGTTCAATTCATTCAATTCCTTGCAAGTGTTTCTCATATATCAATCAACTGCTCGTATCAACAGTGCTAAATTTGGGTAATAGTTTCCCTAATTTCCTTTTAGTTGCAAAGATGAAGGTACTTCGGGGTAGTTTTCCTCACCCCCAAGTGGCTGTTAAATAACCTGCATACACATAACCTCCATTTTTTAAGCTCAATATGAGCCTCGGCTCTGCATCATATGGTATTGAGGCGAATAGCGTTGAGTCTGCCACTATCTTTTTTACGAAAAAGCCACAATGTCTGTTAAAGCCAGGATGTTCCAATACTAAGAGATCGTGAACAGACTTGATTCCTCATGCACCATCAGGTGACTGGTAAGCGTTAATCGGCGTAATTGCAGGGTAGAACGGGGTTTTTGAAATGTGGTACCACCATAATTTTAGAGCATCCCATTGCATTGCTTATTTATATGTGTTGCGTATCCAACATTGAGCACACTGTGTAACATTCTTCGGCCAGACGGTGAGAGTGCAGCTTGATTGATCAAAATGATAAATCGATGCCAGCCAAGCCGATATCCCATTGGTTCAATCGCACAGGTTATGGTGTAGTGATTGAAGAATGGATTGAAAGTATCTACGCTGCTCTTACTGGACTGCCCTTCCAGTACCTTGTAATTATAGTTACTTTTAACCAATGATTGCCCTCTTCGATGCTGCTCTTTTAAGAATGACAAAAGATTTTTAACATAAAATAAGTAAATTCTTCTTTAATAGCTTTATGAATTTTTCGCGCAGGATTATTAATAAAATATTTCGAACTTGTATTATTTGACCAGAAATCGAGTGAAAACTTGGACAAACCAAGTCATTTTTTTTTATCTTGCAAGTCGTATAATGCGCTTATAATGCGAATAATAACTATTTATTTACTATTTTTTTTATTTGTTCCACTCTTTAATCCGCATTTCCGAGGAATAGTTAAAGTATATTTTTTTTCGAGACCAAGGAAAAATATGCTAGCTATTTCTCTCTATTGTATACAAATGCGAACACTTCTTTAGCGTCCGCACTTTTGCACACAAAAAATGAGATATTTTAAAGAAATTATATTATTCTCTGTTACTCTGTTTAAGTAGTTACTTGCTATAACTATTACAGTAATGTAGTACAATGAATATAGTCGCTGTTCTTTTCTTTATAAAATCATAGATAAATTGATAAATCAATATTATGTAAAAACAACAATACACCAACGTCTGGTGGTTTTTCATTTTTTTTCCATTATCATTCTTTTTATCACGGACCATGATTATGTTTGTTCGAGGTAGAAGTATTATTCGTTTGGTGGTATGTAGCACCTGGTCTTTCTTTGTCCGGTCTATTATCTACCATCAGGTAAGACACTTATAGGAGTCTATCCAATCAGCTCCATTGTAACCTGTATCTTAATTCATGTAGGCCTAACTGGGACAAGGCCCGCGATATCCCTCTCTCTGTGAGATAAATTGTGGAACCATTGTTCCTGTATAATACTTCATTAGTTCTGATACAACACTTTTTTTCATTTATTTATTGTCATTAATTTCAACCTTAAAACTACAAATTATTATACAATTAATATTTGGTACATAAAAAAATTAGATAAGTATCGCCTTCCAGGCAATCGCATGGCGGCGAGTAGAGCCCAGTTTGGAGTCCAGGATGAAATTAGAAAGGCAAGGGGATTGTGTATAACATGGAAGGGAAGGGGGGGGGGGGGGGGGCGGGCGAACAGATACAGAGGGGAGTTTGTAAAGGTAAGTGGGGGGGGGGGGGGGGGGGGGGGGGGAGGGGGTTACACGAAAAAAAAAATTTTGTTATGGATTTGATTGGAGATTTGTAATCTGACTGCTTATAAAAAAAAGAGGAAAGATAAAAATAATAATAGTGTTTATAATAGTAATATGGTGAATGCTGGCTCGGGAAAGGCAAAAAGTATTCGTCTCTCTAGTAGTGTGAAGTTTAGTTAGTTTTCTGAGTAATATCTGTTTGCATCAGGCCTCTCTGCATCAGGCCTCAGTAGTTAAGTTCAGTAGAAAACAGGCATCAGAAGTTAAAACATTCATTATCAGATAGTAATGGCCTACTCCCTTCCTTTAACCGCACTGTGATCACGTCATGTTTGAGAGGTCAATTAAATTCTGTCCTGCAATGCAACCTCCAGCTCCACCCACCCTGTGTACGGTACATTGTTTCAAAATCGACGTTTGCGAACTTTGTTCCAATGTGATAATAAAGATGGGGTGATGTGATGGTAACACCCCCTACTGACACAAGAAGTAGAGGAAATCCATCAATGTACCTTACTGATCTAGACTTTGCAGATAACTTAGGGGTAGTTTAAGAATCACTAGAGGGATTCCAAAGGCACATCTGCATTGGAGCAGGTTGTTTCTAGTGGTGGTCTTTTTATACACTCCAAGAAGACCAAAACTATGACAGTGAAATGTCAGGGATGGCTTGCTTGAGTATGTGGATGGCTTGTGTTACTTGGGATCATGGATACGGAAGTCAGGACCTTCGGATACGTAAGGGGAAGGCATAGGCAGCATTGAATAGTCTGTCCAGGATTTGGAAATTCCATACGATAAAACGCAATCTCACGGTTTCTATTATTTAGGGCAATTCATTTAGTGGCTTTTATATGGAAGTCCATGATTGGCTTTAAATGCAGAGGATTCCCAATCTCTAAATGGTACTTACACAACAAGAACGCTCGACCGGGTTCATTGTGTCAAGTACAATGAATAATACATCTCCAATCAGACAAAATTGGAGGTGTTTCATTAGACTCCCCTGGCTGTATTGATACTTGATTTGAGACTTACCTGCCACTATGAAATACTTCGCCATTGGATAAAATAAATCCACATATTATTCATTATTCCTCATTAGTAATTTCTCTAAACACATCATCTTTTGTTATGAAAGCAGTATATAATCTGCGATTTTTCTTCCATAAACCATAAATCAAATTAATGGCCTACTAATTTAGTAGGCAATGGCCTACTGTGGTGAATTTAGAAGAAGGCAATGATACAACGGTTGTTCACATATGGGTTGAAAATGCAGCACGACTCTTCTGCCTTCATTCATTCACTGTTAAATTTCTGTTGATAATTTTTCCAGATTTTTCTCAGTGATGTGAAGTCCAATAAACATTTCAAGTCGACTTACTTTTGAGACGTCTGCGACAAATTCAACAACATATTTCTTATATGTATTTATATCAGCAGAAAACGATTGATTATTAATATTTTGAAATATTTGTTATGTTAATTATGCTGATAGTGCCTATCCCCAATGTACAGCGGGCCAGTATGTATTCCTTGTAAATTTTGACATGTTATGCCTGATAATATCGACTTAATATTATTAATATTGACTTAATATTAACTTAATATTGACTTCATATTAACTTAATATTGACTTCATATTAACTTAATATTGACTTCATATTAACTTAATATTGACTTCATATTAACTTCTGAAATATTCAGCTTTGGCTAATTATCGGTTTCCATATAATTTGCTACAGGTGATTGACTACATGTAATATTGATTCATTCTTTTAATAAAATCAATTTAATTTATATAAGTAAAATTGCGAAAATTGCACTGCATCTCCAGCTATATTTTAAAATTATCTTTATATTAATACTTATAACAGCAGTTGCTGAGTTAATAAAATAAGAAATGAACAAATATGTATTTTTATACAGTGGCATCAATATGGTCTGAGATGAGTCAGTTAGTATTGATATGTAGTGACTATTGATATGAAAATAAAAATAAAGTAATAGGACGCATTTTAAACAACCATGTTAAGCGAGATCCGGTCACTTTAATTAATATAATTTTGGGTTAAGAACGAAATATATTTTTGACAGACCAATATCAAGCAAGAAATATATTTTGTTCAACTCAAAATTATTTTGATGTGATATATATATTTATCATTAATAAGTACCAAGTAATTATTATATATACCTCCAGTGTCACTCATAAATATCATAAATTTTATTTAAGAAATATAAACTGGAGTTATTCCAGTTCTTCGCGCTACCGTTCGCTCTATCTGAATGCTGCAGATTAATCTTCAGGCAAGTTTGTGAGAAATCAATTGATTGGTTTTCGAATTGAACAAAATTGATGAAGTATTTGTAAATAATGATCCAATAGTGACAAATAGCGTGGTGAATAATGCGCGTTTACTCCCCAGAGAGAGTGAACTTGGAGTGGGGAGATTAGAATGCAGGCGCGTCGGATAGGAATTGAACTATCGAACTTCTGCAAATATTATTAATTAATTATCATTTCTACCATATGAACTGCTATTGTGTGCGAGGTACTGGTGTGGTAGTGTTTGTTTGTGGTGTTTGTTGGCTCAAACTAATTCAGACTTGTTTTTGTTGTTGGGAGAAGTGGTGCTTTTTCGAGTTGGCAGTTATATTTCGCTCAATCTTAATAATATATATATATGGTTAAATATAAAATTCAATCGTTTAATGACTTTTAAAGCAAAGAAAACAGAAAATAGGGTAAATTATTGTTTAATTTAGTTTAATTTTAGTTTAAGCTGATGGGTTGTGAATAATTATTACTTAATAATTATTAAGTAATTTAAACAGGACTTAGGATGATTACTGTTTAAATTAATAAATGAATTGGAGTTGAGCTATTAATGCAACTGTAATTAAAGATGTAATATTATGGTTTTGTTTAGAAATTGAATAAATGAGAAAGCGCGTCACCGGGGGTTGAACCAGCGCTATACGTACGTTTCAGCCTATCAGGCCTCATCAGTAACGCTAACCAGTTCATAGTGAATGTCAGGGACAAGTGGCTGAACTGGTTAGCGCTACTGATGGGGCCTGAAACGTACGTATAGTGCTGGTTCAACCCCCGGTGACGTGCTTTCTCATTTTTTCCGCTTCTTAAGAAACCCATAATATTACATGTTTAAATTAATTAATAATTTATATGGTTTTCTTGCCATGTAAATTTATACGATGTACACATGTTTAATACGAATAAATTTTTTAAAAATTAAATTTAAAAATGAATTATTTCATTTTTAATTTAATTTAATTCAAATAAATTTTAAAAGATAATTTTCATTCGATTAGATTAGATTATCTTATAGAAATGATGTAGTTAATGCATAAATTGTAATAAACTATGGTTTTACTGATGAATATTATAATATTATATTTATTTGTTTATAATATATTGTTAGTGGATGGGAACCAATTAAGTGGGGACAAATACAACACAACAATTGGTTATTTGTTGGCGTATAGTGGAAATTTTGGTGATGGGATGCATATTTGTGGAACAGCTCAAACAGCTATTCGCGACATACAAGCGAATTTCTCCAATCTGAACATCACCTTGGAATTGTACAACACGAATGGGACTGAGTTGGGTGGAATTCGTGGTTTTCACAAAATGTGGCGTTCTGGAGCTCAAGCGATCTTAGGTCCGGACAGTGGTGGCTGTTCTATTCCAGCCCGAATGGCAGCTGCTGAAAATATCCCAATTCTTAGTTATAACTGCGAGGAGACGGTTGTTTCTAACAAGAAACTTTACCCAACATTCGCGCGGACAGCTCCAGAGGACACCCACTTTGCCGAATCTTTAATGGCAGTCCTGATAAACTTCAATTGGACCAATGTCTCTGTTATCTACCCATTAAACAGCGAACGTGATGTGAGCATTTATAATGAGTTTAAATCACGCATTGAAAATCAAGGATTTACTATTGCATTTACAGAAACTTATAAAACACCATGGTCTGATAAAATT
Organism: Nemertoderma westbladi; assembly: GCA_032718475.1. NCBI lineage: Eukaryota > Metazoa > Xenacoelomorpha > Nemertodermatida > Nemertodermatidae > Nemertoderma > Nemertoderma westbladi. The sequence continues at coordinate 15,992 of JAUCBJ010005127.1, forward strand.
TTTATAAAATTTAAAATGGTTGATGCACCAGATAACCCATTTAAAAAATTTGTAAACCGAACTTACTTAGACACCCGTATCTATATTGTTATTGGGCGTTATTTCGAAGCTTATCATATGACTAAAGCTTTATATGACATGGGACTCCTTGCTACAGCTAATTATATGGTAGTTAATGTTGATAGCGAGGTTGCATGGGCTCATTACTACTCACCCACACGGTATCTTGTGTCTAGAACAGCTATAGCAGGCCAAAACCCAAATACTCAAGAAATTGCCCAAGGAAGGAATCTGCTAATTATATTTCAGAAACTCGGTAAAACTGATCAATGGAAAGAACTGGCTAATAAATCGCAAGAAAATCTTTGTGACTTCCAGCAACAATTCCCAAGTTTCAATGAAACTCGTATGCTCCCTATAGCTGCAGTTAACCTCTATGACGTGCTAATGCTGTATGCCATTGCTCTAAATGAAACTGTTTCGAAATTTGGATCTGAGAGTAAGTCAAATGGTACTTTAATCATGGAGTCTATACTTGGGCATACTTTTCCCGGAATAACAGGGATTGATGTTAATATTGACAACAATGGAAATATGGGTGTCCAATTGAATCTCCTTTCACTTCTACCATACAATAATTCAGTGGCTATGCTCCCAGTTGCTGATTTTGTTTCACCTGCAAATGAACAGACTTCCAAGTTGGAACTGAGATTCAAATTAGAACATTCTATAAATTGGCTAAATGGGTCAGCTCCACGAGATAGACCATTGTGTGGTTTCCATGGAGAACTATGTATATCAGCTACGATGTCGAGCAGTACATTTAACCTGATTGTGATACTGGTAAGTGTCATTACTTTACTCATTGTTATGGCTTTTACCTTTGTTTACAAACATTATGCCACAGAACGACGCATTTCAAAGCTTTTATGGAAAATCAATTCTCAAGAAATTGTGCGCGACATACCTTTATGGAATATTGGAAACAGTTGGAATGATGATGCACTACCCCAAAGTAAACGTGTGGCTCATAGATCTGGAAGTTTTGCATCAATTCACAGTGCCATATCAAATGCTAGTAGTCTATTCAATCAGCAGATATTCTGCGAAATTGGTCATTATAAAGGCAGTGTGGTCGCTATAAAAACAGTGCACAAAAAAACAGTTGATCTCAACAGAACCATTTGTAAGGAACTAATGACAATGAAAAATCTGAAACATGACAACATATGTCCATTTGTTGGGGCCACAGTGTGCCCACCATTAATCATAACTGAATATGCTTCGAGAGGAAGTCTTCAGGATATTCTCGGGAACCCAGATATTTCATTGGACAACATGTTTGTTGCCTCATTGATTGGTGATCTTATACGAGGAATGATGTACATTCATGCTTCCCCTATTAAGTTCCATGGAAATTTAAAGTCTTCAAATTGTGTGGTGAATAACCGATGGGTCTTATTAGTGACGGACTTCTGTTTCAGCAATTTTCGTCATGGTGAAGAAACTGACATTGAAGGTGATCATGCATTTTACGCCAGACTATTTTGGACAGCACCTGAGATACTTAGAAGCTGTGGTCATATTTCTGATGTCGATGGTGAGATGCAATGGATTAGCAACAATTCTAAGGTGCTTCTTGGTTCCCCAAAAGCTGATGTCTATGCGTTTGGTGTCATTCTAGTTGAAATAAATACAAGCAGTGGTCCTTTCTGTGATGCAAATCTGTCACCTTCTAAAATTATAGCTAGAGTTGCAGCCAGCTATCAAGGTGATGCCCCCTTTAGGCCGACTATAAAGAAGGATAATGTAGAACCTTGTATTGTGCCCACTGTTGAAGAATGCCTGCATGAAAACCCAGAATTAAGACCGGATTTTAGGACAATAAGGTTAGTAGTTTATGGAAATGTTTCTTTGTCAAAGTTAAAGGTTATATAGAATAAATTAATTAGGTTATTACAAAACATTGGAAAAGTGACAAACATATTCTCACATTCCAGCTATTAGAAATTCTTCTACACTGTTTTCCCCAGCAATAAATTAAAATTTGTTATCTACACCCCACACTGCACACCACTTCTGTTTACCTTCTGCAAATCTAATTTACTTAATTTAAAATCATACCATGATATGTCTATATTTTCACATAATCTCCATTCAGCAAGTGTGTTTGGTCATGGGGGTAAATGCTACATACGCCTACACTTACACCTACACCTACTTGTAGGCAGGTTAGTAAAAAAGCAGGTTACAGAGGCGGGTTGAAAGAAACCAAAACAATAAACGAGGGATAGGAAACATAATTTAATTGGGAATCAACAGTTTGAGGATCAACAGTCAGATGTATTGGCTTATAGGCAGGTCGGTACATACGGCGTGTGTAGGTGTAGGCGTAACATTTACACCCTTTGGTCATCACATTATGAAAGCGATTGGGATTCCTTGAATAGTAATTCCCTTGATTGATCTTCCTGTTATTCTATCAGATCATATGTAAGATTAATGTAATATAGACGATGTATGTATGTATGTTTTTGAGTAAAAGGGTGCTGTGGAAAAGCTACAGCCAGCATAATTAAATTGCTCAAACATCATAAACTAATCCGAATGATACAACAAAATATTTCACAAATTAGTTACATGAATAAAACAATAACATAAGTGAATCGATATCATCAGAGTCAGATAGGATATGCTACTGCTAAGGTGAGTTAGGTCCAGGAGGAGGCTTAAGAGTCACGTCCTGTATAGCCGGAAGTGTGGCTTGTTCTGCCTTACTTACCTACCTACAGTTGGATTATCTTATCGCATACAGAGTAGGTGGAGCTGTTTCTGAAGTTACCTGCCTTAACCAACATGTTATGCAAATGGATTTTATTATTACCATAAGTGATGGTATGCAATGCACATTTACTCTTGTCCACACATGCTGCTGTCCACACATGCTGCTGTCCACACATTAATTATTATGATGAAAAGTAACAAATGTTTTGTTTTTTATTAATTTTCAAGCAGCACATTGTGGACCATGCTATTCATTTATATTTCATGGACATTTTATGTTATCTAAGAAGGGAAAGTCCAGGCACAAATTTGTTAGGATTTGGAAGTTCCATATAATACAATGGGATCACAATTTATAGCAGCAGTACTCTTATGTGAGTCGATACTATTTTTATAGTATACTTTTGCATCATATATGTATATAAATGAAGATGCACTGCAACATGCCGATTATAGATAGCTAGCACTATGAAGCTATGTGAGTTGAATGTTTAACTAAAGGAATGCTTTTAATGTATTTTTGTGTCCATTATGCAACCGGGTGCAAAGTAAATTGTCTCACCATATTGCGGCATAGCCACTGGGCACCAGTCCCATCATCCGCGGAGGAATCGAATTCCATATTAAATTGAACCGGAGTCTCAATTCCTGGATTTTGGTGGGTTAATATCCAACTTCCTGCGTCCAGCTCTATAACTCCTGCTTGGTTGGAACAATGCGTTCAATGCAATTATTTCACGACATAGTAATTGAATGTGTGACCCAATAACCCTTCTAATCACTCCTCTTCTCAGAATACTTTTACTTTTATTTTCCAAATAGTGAGAATACTCTCATAAAGGACATAGATCATAATACAGAAGTACATGATTTTTTAAAATCTGTATTATCCTATACAATTTCGCGAATAAAAAGATGTAATTGACGTTTGTGGAAGTGTTGAAATCGGAAGACTTGTTAATTTTTTATATATGGAAGGAAGAGGGAAGACTCAGAGAAAGTAATACTTATGTATGGTGGTAAGTAACGGAGCGCAGAAATGAAAAGTATAGGAATGTTAATATCGCTTGGAAAACATTTACCATAATTTGTAGAAATTCCCGGTTGATTCGATGTATTTAAGATTATATTGCATCTGCGGAATCTAACTTAATTATCATATCTGAACTCCTACGTACTTGGTTGAATATAACATGTTAGCCGAATTATTTTCTAATAAACTATAATCTATAATTGTCATAGATTTATTTATTTATTTATTGAGTATTACATATTCTACGCCGCATTAGGTGTGCCTATGTTATTTTGAATCTGCACAGCCAGAGCTGGTATGTAGCTACATTTACTAGAGCCAATGCAACCCATTGCGCTGAATAATGGCTCGGAAAGATTTGCATAAGCCAGCTGTATTTACAATTAATCTGGTTTGTAAGGCGAGGGAGGCCATTCGTTGTTAAGCTGTTGAACAGGGCGGATGGTCGTGTTGCTTGCAAATCGCTCTGCAATCTCTGCCGATGTACCCACCAGGTAGATACAACATAAAAAGGTCTTGAAACCCGACCCTTAGAACGCCTTTAGTTTACACAAAGCTGATGATGCGGGGAATTGTAGATTGGCACATGGAGATCTTGGATTGCTTTAGCTCATTTTAATTCAAATCTATCTGGCTTGCTATCTACTAATCTGGGAGTTCAGCTTGGTGGTGGAATCATGTTGATCGCCTGTAGACCACAGTAGATCCCTGTGTAATGATCTGTGTAAGTGTGGTGTTCTATGAAATATCTATTAGATATTTAATTAAGTTAGTTATATAAAATAAAGGAAGAGGAAGGAGTAAATATATTTTTCGTAAATTTGACTGAGTTGGAGCGAATTTGACTGAGAACCAAAATGACGCGATAGTTTGTTGATGGAGCTTAGGGTCTGCAGGTTTGAGCTTTGTTTTAGCAATATAAGCCATATAAGTGTGGCACATTGTGTACCTCGTGTGTAACATTCTGGTATATGAACTACACAGTGATGTGATGTTCTGCAAGTTGAAATTCACCTGATGTTCTGAGCTGTAAGAGTCCAGCAAGGGATGCTATAGAGCAGTTCGAATTCCAATGCTGTCCCACCTTTATGGAGAGCTACTTGGCATATAATAGGAAAATTATCTCCCAATGGCATGAAGAGCGACAATATTTGTCAGACATACTGTAGGTAGAAAAGAATATGTTTGAATTCGAACTCCAGTATCATTGTATGGCCTCCTCCTTCGTCGGAAAAATATTGATCATTATACTTGATCATTATTCTCAGAAAATATATTGTTCCATTTCCAAGGCACAGCGCGGTTGATATAACTCTTTTTCACTGACTCGCCAACGTTTCTGAGGTGCGCTCCTGATATTAATAAGTAACAATATTACTGTCCCACATACATATGAACAACACCTTTAAAGAAAAAGACCTACCAAACTGCCGTCTAATACATATTTTATTTCTCAAGATTACAACCACCCGCCTCACCTAAAAGGGTGACATTTAACACCTTTTGTAAGGTAAATTATAACTTTATCAGGTTTTATGACACTGGACACCATAGCACAGTCGATTAAGCAGAAAACTGCCTCAGGGAAGAACTAGTAGAATTGTATTATTATGAATTATTATCAGAAATAAAGCAGTGGAGCATGGCACCATAATGTCAACCTCAATCATTTGTCAGAGCTTAATTACCGAATATTTCCTGTGCGAACCTGAGTTTAAATAAGTTTCCTTTCTCAGCTTCATAATGATTTATTCATTAGATTAGTGGGTACCATTAATTTATGGTCTTGGAGTAAAATCTTTACTCGTAATTTGATATCCATGAAATAAAATAAAAATAATTATTGTTTCTCATAATTAACCTTTTAACCAAAAATGTATTTAGTACCAAAGCTTTTCAGGAATAACGATTTGAGTTTATAATACAAATATTATAGTGAAAGAAAGGCAATATATATGTGTCTAAAATTAATGGTTTTCACCTTCAAATACATTGGCAGTAAATTACAATATGGGCCGAAATCGTTGATTTATACTTTATTATATTACTGCAGAGGTGTAGCCACGTTATATACCGACCGTAATGTAAAGTAATTAGTTTATAGTTTTATCAAAGTATTAGGCTTTAAAAAGATCGATTTAAACATTGTGTAATCAATGTGCAATCTCAACATTGTGTAAAAAATTTCCGTTGGCTGTGCGCTTTGTGTGGGGCGAGACACTTTGGCATACGGTTCATATAGGGCAAATGGGGCATGTGTCTGTCTGGTAAATCTTTGAACGCGAATTTCTCGGCATCGCTGATTCGAAATTGAATCAAACTTAGTAGGTAAGTAGTAGAGGGAAAGTTTAGAAAATTTGTAAAGTTTGGTGAAAAATCATGCAGTCTGACGTCAGCTACGACAGATTATGTGGTTTTTAGAAAATGTTAAATTTCTTGGGAACGCCTCATTTTCCAGAGCTGAAATTTTGGTTGCTTGTAGAGAATCATAAAGTCTATCTTCTACGAAATCGAAAAGTTAATACATTTAATTGGGGATCGGCTAGAGACTCCGAAGTAATGACATAGGCCTACCGGTACGGTGCTGCTGTACTGTACAAGTACGAAATTGCAGAATAATAATTTAACACCACCTAGCGGATTAATATATAATTGTATATCGATCGAATACATTTTTTAGCATGGGGTATAGGGTCCGAGCCACGAAGTTGGCGGAGCGTCTATTAGGGGGGTAGGTCAATTATGGAAAATAGTTCATTCAATGATGGTACTGTATGTCATCATCGTCGCTATGATTTTGACTTACTTATAACTTCGTCGGATTTAAAGCTTTCGAGTCTAAAATTAGTAGGCATCAATTTTTGTTTGTTTTGTTTTTTGTTTTGTTAAAGTTTTGTTTTTTAGGGACTTCCAGACACCATCAAATCCTCAGTCTCTCGCTAGAGGGTTACATGTCTAGATATTAAATATCCTCACATTTTCTTTGCTTTAAACCCGTTCTAGCTGAAACTTGGCATATTTGTACTAGACCATTAACCGTGTCATTCCAAGGAGACTCATCTGTCTGCAGTTCTCTAGTCTGCCGCTAGAGGGCAAAATATCTCAAAGTGCAATCACTGATTTAGCTGAAACATCAGATATGTGCTAGAACACGTCCGGTGTGTTTGCCGGGCTAGGAATCAGTCCGACCAGTTCCACCTCACCACTATTCCAGCAAGGTGTAATTCTATAGGACATGCAATAGTGTTAGGCCCTAGAGTAATAAGACAGCTTGCTTATTGTTTATCTCGCAAAATGTTTGGCTGAGTATTTAATGGAGATTCTTTAGAATAAATATAGCTAAATAATTTTGTTGTGACATCGACATGGTAAATTAATATTTCAGTATCATTACTAAAACGTCATAAGGTAAGTTATAATATTTCTTATAAATTGGGTCGCCTCCACGCCTAAAATATATTAATTTTAAAACACAAATTTTCTGTTAATACCTGCCTGTGAACAATCCTCTGTGTGCCTTTGGGTTGGGGTGCAGATTAAGGGGGGGGGGGGGGGGGGGGGGGTTGAAAGCGAGCAACTTTCCCCTCTTATGATTTATTTGCGGTTTGGTTCATTTCTTAAATACAGATTTTGTGTTAGAATTGCTCAATTTTAATTTGTATCTCATAACTGAGCCTCGTGCTGCGCGAAGGCCCCACGAACCTGTTCCTTGTTTCTACACTAACATATAGAACCAATATTCCTATTAGAATCTCTGGTAATATCCACAATTTCCTTTGCAATAGTAAAGCCTTCCTATTTCCCCTCCACATCATTCATATTATCTATTTTCCTTTCATGTCAACCTTTCACGTGATTAGCTAAGGGGGCGAAAATTTGGCTTTGAGGCAAAGGGTACCATTTTCACTGGGGGAGGGAGAGGCACCCAGTTTCACTGAGGGGCTCCCCCAGTAAAAATGGTTCCCGTATGCAACGTCAGTCAGTTAAATATTATTATATTCAAGTTTTATATTAGCTGCATAAGACGTATACAATTTATCGGAAATACTAATCACTAGGATCCACTTTTTCCGCTCCTTTGTTATGGGCGAAGCATCTTGTATGGCAATTAGATTGAATTGTACCAGCGGATGTTTCCTCTATTGGGATTCGCACATAGCATTTATATAACCGGCAATGTTTCTGCAGATGTAATTGGAATCTTTTCTGAACAACTTCTATATTCAATTCATCCATCCGGTTGTTGCTAGTGGGATTGGATATGATACTCGAGAGGCCTATTAGTGAATATATAATGCGCTAAGGTACTAGTCACAACATATCGTGTCGTCCCTTTGTTTACCTTTCGATATATCTTAGGTAAGAAGTGACCCCAATTGGTATTGATATGATTAAGATTGGAGTTTGCTTTCATTGTTGTTTATATATTGAAATTCCCATGGAGGATAATCTTACTTTGAAACACGGGGCAGTTTCACTAGACACGGTAAGATACCGCGATATATCTGCATCACCGCAAATGGTGAAAATAAGTGAGTTCTTCTGCTCTTATTAAACCTAAATTTATTCCTCACAGTTGCCTATAATGTAGTCAATTTTTTTAATAAATAGTTAGAATTATATTATATAGTACATCCCAGAGTGTACAGAATCTAAGGTGTGGGATGTTCCTAGCGAGAAGTGAACAAATTCATTTTAGATGGGTTATAAAATAGATCAGTCATTTGTTTACGGTTCATTATTAGCCAATCAGAGCACATCATTCCTAGATCCTTGACCCTGTGAGTCTGAAAATTTGCGAGTGACCTTAGATTACTTGTATTTCGTCTGTCCACACGTATTGAAAAAACTGGTGAAATCGTCCTGAGCCAAAACAGATTCATTTCAGGACTTATTTGTGACAGCAAGCAAGCAACCTGCTGTTCCTAACAATAAATGTAGATTTTTATGCTCATTGGTGTTAAAATGATGAGATCCCATGAAGCATAATCATTCTTTGAAACTTAATTTACTTGTTACTCGATTTGATTATAAATAAATGGTATCATACCCATTCCTCTCCCGGCTTGAACTATTATTTGTATCGATGAATGCTTACCTTCTCCAGTGAGTTATATTTTGCTTCTGATTTTAATTACTTAATTCGCATTTATTTGTCCCCCTGTGTTCTGAAAAAATAACTCTCCACCAAAAAACGCGATATCCCTAAATATTAAGGAAAGGTGTAGGTCACAGAGGCCAGTGCCGGATTAAGCCTCTGGTGGCCCTAAGGCACATTTTAGTAATTTCCAAAAATGGCCCGAAGATAGAATTTTTCCGCAAACCCTTTCAAAAGAAAAAGCTGCTAAAAACAACTGAAATTGTGAAAATGTTGCGAAGGAAATATAAAGTATTTTCGTTGGATGACTGCGTGCAAATAACTACTAAGTACTTTAATTATAAGTACTTCGCAAAAATAGTTTTCATCAAGAATTTTTAACATTACTAAACGGCATATTATGCCTATAAAGCCTTTGCTACAAAAAGTGTAATGGTTTTGGTAGAATTTCTCTAGCTTTAATTTTTAATATATTAATGGGACCATTACCCCAAATCTATTTGTTTTATTTATTAAGTTACTATTCTGAAAGTTTAACACAATGATCTGTGAAGTTTTATATACTATGGAAACTGAGTATAGATAGCTTCATAAACCGTTTGTTCGAAAAATATAGCACTTTTTGAGCAGGTCGGTTTATTTCAAAAATTCTATAAATTTTGAGGCATTTATATGTAAATTAGCTCATGTTTAAGGATCTGTAATACCACCTGCATTGAAGTTCTTGGTCCAAGACTTTGGTAAAATGAACCTAGATATTGTAGGCTATTTTCTATGAAAATAAAATAAATATCAGCATTATATTATGTTGTTGAAGAGCAGTTTTTTGGTCAAAAAATAATTAAATGTTGAAAACCGATACCACCTTATGAAAGCCTTTCTATCAAACTACAAAATGATCGGATCGCAATTTTGAATAAATGTGGTATTTATTTTCTGTAGGGTAGGTTTTGCACGGTACTTATCTTTACAGGACTTGCTGAGAAATATAACACACCAAAAGTGTGGGCTTGTGCTCTAATAAAGTAATGATCTTAAGAGAACAGTCTCGGAAATAAGCACTATTTGTCACTAATTTTATTTTAACCAAATTCAATTATGCTGTCCGAGAGTTTTAGGTTTTGCAGGAATTGCACCTAAAATGCCATCGAATGCAAAATTCAATACACGAGGGCAGAACATCCGAATTTCGGTTAAATTAAATTACAGGAGTGACAAGAAATTATTTCTGACACGTTTTTTTTTATCAACAACTACTTTATCTACAACTAATTTATCCTCTTTTTTTATCTATTAGGGCCTATATTAATAAAACTCGTTTCCGGTAAAAAAATAATTTCGCACTACCATATCTCCACGCCATACATTTACTATGTACAGTATTTCCAGTATGTCATTATTTGGTTGTTCTAGAAAGTTTAAGAGCATAACTACAAATAATTGCCCACAAATAAATAAAATAAAATTATCCATTTTTCATAATTAGCACTTTAAAGTTTTACTGCCCATGTTTTATTATTTCCCTGCCATCAGGTCTCGAACTAATAAAACAGCACCTGTCGGTCGTGTGAGCTAGAATTTTGCACTTTCTATCACAAATGTAGGGATAGAGAGTAGTCGAAAGATGCACTTTCTTGCTCTGTTTTCTACAAATTTTAGTGAGAAAAAATGTGGACTTTTCAGATTAAAATATTATTTTCACAGGAATGACTCGCTGAGAAAAATTGGCCGTATTTTCGGCTGGCCCTAAGGCACGTGCCTTATATGCCTTAAGGTTAATCCGGCACTGACAGAGGCTTTTCTAATCAAAATAATTAATGCATCATTGAACTAAGCTAAGCTCTTAAATTATACAGACTCATTATATACTATTAAATATACATAAAATATTCTGACTCTCATTTTTGTGCCGAACTCTTATAAGCTGTATTTCTATATCATATTAGTGTCCCACAGTATATACTGTATATATATATATTATATATACATGTGATTTGCGCATTATATATGCGTTTCATATTTACATTATATATGCGTTTCATATTTACATTATATATGCGTTTCATATTTACAATATATATTCGCTTGGTGTATGAATTATTTATTAATTGTGTTTGATCTAAGCTTTATATATGCGTTTGATTTTTCTATTATTCTTTTGAAGAATGTATTATTATAAAGGCCTATGGGTTTGATTTTGAAATTTACATATTATTTGTATAATAAACTCTGTCCGTCAGATATTAGGGCTATGCAATTATGGCTAATCTGTTATTTGTTGGTTTGAGTGGGCCTATAAATACTATATAGAATAAACTTTGTTTGTTCGTCAACAATCGACTTCCATGCTTTAGAGACTAATTCAAGAAAGCATTCATAAAAATAATTCATAAATAATTAATAAAAATAATAAAATTCATAAAAATAAATAATTCATATAAAAAACATCAAACTGCCGCCATAATACCAAATGTTGCAGCTTATTGTTTAACTATTGTTGAAGACTATTGTTTAATTTTTGATCGCGTATGATATTTCTAACATAGTATACAATATACTGTAAAGTAGTATACGGTTCATATTTTCATATGAGTCGGAACATTTATTTTCTCTCTTTCGGGAATTTCGAGAATACCTAAAAAACGAATTAGTGTAGGACTGGGCCATTTTCCTTTCATGTGTCTGATGAGGCAGGTTAAGCTGACTCAAAAAAATAAAAGTTTGCTCTTTTAAAGTAATTTATAGAAATTATTGAAATATTGTGTTAGAAAATAACTGCAAACAATAACATCAATACAATTTATTTAATCTACTATTTAATCCCAATGCGTAGTCCATAAGGAGCACGGACCTAAGATTAAACTGGGTTATTCATTGAAAGTGTGCGAAAAATTTCGAGCACTTCAATTCCTCTTGTAATGCCTCGAGTAGAACTGCTACAGACTGAGAGCAGTGCATCCCGCTCCTGCAATCTCTCCTTTTTCTATTCCAAAGTGCTGATACCAATTACTTGCCCTGGTGTTAAAAGGAGTGAGTTTCTTATATTACTTCCACGAATTATTCATATTAAACCTAAATCAAATTACATGTTAAATAATATATTTTTCAACTTGAATTGAGCATGAAGGCAGGTGGCAACAACCCGAAGCCTACTCTCTTTTGTCTATTACTTTAAGTCAGAGAGGGCGCCACATGAACTCCCATTGTGAATGAATACCCAGCCATTTTATTTATCTTAGTCCTTAGTTTAACAGATTAACGGGTACAGAACTACTACCCGACCTTACGTTTGGAATACCGAAGAACTAAACACCTGGACAAACTTAATAATCACCGTAGCAATATTTCCATGAACCATAGGTGGGAATAAAAAGCATATTATTTGCTATAAACAACTCTTTCTGAATCGCTTTATTATGCTGCATTGTGGTTGCATAAGTCTGTTATTGACACTATAATTAACGTTTTAGAGCAAAATTGAAGCCACTACGAGAGGGTTTGAAGCCAAATATTATGGATAACTTGATTGAGTTAATGGAACGATATACACACAACCTTGAAGATATTGTGCAAGAACGCACTAATCAACTGGTGGAAGAGAAGAAAAAAACAGAGCAATTACTTCTTCGCATGTTACCTAAGTAAGATGTTGTTTAGTAATGTCTTGCTTACTTAGAGAGGAATATTACGGTAATGTGTCAATAATGTCTAATTACATGCAGATCAGGGTCCATCATGGCCAATCTCTACAGGCTATTTAAATATAGCACCCTGCACTTCTGCAGCATCAGTACACATTAAAATGTATGCTTGATGAAGGGTAAGTAAGCACAGTGTATTTCGCATAAAATGTTATTTTTTTTCACCCTGAATATTTCTGAAACTGTCTAGAGTGCATTCTTGACTCAGGATGGACGATTTAAGTTCGTATCACCCTGAAATTAAATAAAATTTTATATACCTAAAATAAACTATTCAAAAATCATGCGTCTTTGGTAACTTTTAGTAGTAATATGTGTGTTTTATTAATATTTTGAAACGGTTCTATTGACTGGTTCAGTTTCTTTCTATCAGATATAGGTCAAAATGTATTCGTTCGCAAAACATAGTCTACTGTACAAAAATTACCTGTGGTGTACCTCAAGGTAATTTATTATGTCCCCTGTTTATTGCATGCTACAGTATGTAAATTATAAGTGTTGTAGATCACAATTTTAAACTCATTCTCTATGCCGCCCCGATGACATTGTTCTTATTTTCTCATAAAGATCACGACCATACTCAAAGGTTAAGTGCAGTTCTAGAATCCTGTAATGAGTGGTTGGTTGATAATAAGCTATCCATTCACTACGGTAAGACTGAAAGTATGTTGTTAGGTTCCAAACTAAGATTGGAGTCTCTATTGATGGACATATGATAGAAAATAAGACAAATATTGAGGCGCTTTGAAATCATAGGGAAAGCATATTGTAGAAAATAATTTTTATAATCTTAACAGTACGCTAATTTCTATACAAACAAATAAGTTGCTTTGCTCTTCGTTAATACGGTGTCACATGGACTAATACTTGCTCTTCTTGCTATTATGGCTTAACCAAACTACTTACACGGAAACTACAAGTTACTCAGACCAAATAGTACGAAACTGAAGCAATTAAAGTAGGACTACTTAATTTTCTTTGTAGTTAAGTTTCTACGCATTAACCATGTGCATTTAGCAATTCGTTAGACTTGATTACTGTAAGAAAAAAAAGCTACTGACTACTGGCTACTGACTACTGACCTAGAGCAAAAACGGCGCTAACGATTTTGATGAAATTTTGCATGGACCATGAAAATAGATTTCTATGGGTACTTGTGAAATCGCGGTTTAAATTGAAACATCTCAACTTGTTTTTATTTCGAAAAATAGCCCAAAAACACGAAAATTGCCATAGGCGCAATGATAAAAACACTAGCTGGCACTCATGAAAAATGTATAGAGATGGCCTGGTAATGCATTCAATAGGAAGGGCCAACTGACAAAGAAGTACTTTCTGTGCCAAGTATGATCACTCTACTCAACAACCCAGACAGTAAGCAAACATTAACTGGTTTAGCTGGCTATTACAGTCTCAGCTGAATAACTCTTCCCAATGCATCCTTGCTATGTTAATTAATTGGCGTGCAAGCTAAATGACTGTTAGTTAAAAAAGTGTGTTGGTTACACAGTATATTGTACTATGCTCTCATCGCATTATTGTTTTATTTTGAAATCTTTGTGCCAACATTAATACTGTGGAGGCTGTATGCTTATAACAGTATAAGGCTGAATGATTACTCAGCCTCATAATGATTATCCATAAGGCTAACATTATAGTTTAAAATATAAAAATCTGTTATAATATATAATATAATTGTTGTATTTAATTAATATCGTGGTTTATATTGAACAATGTAAATTGTTAATCGCGGTTTACATTGAAACATCTCAACTTGTTTTATTTATTACAAAAATAAGAACGAATTTGTCTTATCAATTCTTGTGCGCGATTGTATTGAATTCATGACAACTGCTGTTATTATTATTAATCAATTGACACCTCGACTCCTCTCCGAGACTCCGACTACTCTATCCTATAGAACAAAATAATCATTTCGCTAACTGCTCTCTATCTTCTATAATCACAACATATTTTATAGTTCATTGGATGATTACAACATAATAATTATAGTTTGAAGTTGTCTAGAAAATTTATCGTACACCACCAGGACTACCCTCTGGAACTATCTCTGGAAATGTATCGTTTTCGGCTGGAACCCAATTCAAGACGCAAACTGGAAAGCTATGGACTCATAGTGGACCCAGTGGTCACAAATCCCAGATAGACCATATTTTGTTTCGTAGGAAATACAGGAGCTCTATACAAGAATGTAATGCATTTACACTTCGACCCTTCTCCAGTGATCACCGCCTTATTGTGGCCAAGGTAAGACTTAGTCTGCATGCTAGCAGAACAACGAAATCTGCCTTGCCGTGGCATGACTGGTCCTCTCAGTTGCAACAGCCAAGTGTGAGATCCAGCTTCACACTACAGCTGAGCAACAGGTATGAGGTACTTGCCTCTGAGGCGGCAGATCACTGTGAGGGCTATACTGCCTTCACAGAAGCAGTTAAGTTAGCAGCTGCAGAAGAAACAGTTCCTGTATACCCTCGAAACAGGAAAAGGGCCCCCTGGACTGACAACAAAATTCAGAAGTGCCGAAATGACCTCTATAAGGCACAGAAAGAGTCCCGACTCAAACAGACTACAGCAGCCAAGAATGCAGTTAAGGCTGCATCTAGGTCCCTGAACAGGCAGTACTCTGTTAATCTACAGGAGCTAATAAACCAACAGGTTGATGCCATCAAAGATGTTGACGACAGCAGGCAATCATCCCAGGCATGGAATTCGATCTACTTGCTTACTGGGCGGAAAAGCCAACCAACCACCAAGGTTAAGGCAGAATCACCAGCCGATCGCCTCAATAGTTGGAAGGCCCACTTTGAAAAGCTCCTCAATAATGACGGGGTATTGCCTGATAACTTTATAGAAGTAAAAGTGTCTGAGTCTGTACTCCCAGATATTCCTACAATTTTGTCGACAAGCCAGCACAGCATTCTTAAATATGCAGCTGTAATGCAGCATGCGATCCTAGTAGTAGTAGGGACTACCCTCCCACTAATTTATTATCAGACAGAACAAAAAGCTTTTACTTGACGCGTACTGTCTCCTACGACTTGCTTCATGGGCCGCTAGGCCCGTCTCTAGTAGTATATATATGAGGTAGCAATTTAGCTACCAGATACACCAGTATTGTGCTATTACTGCAGTACTGAACATTTCAAGAGTTCGAACAAAGTCACAGCTTCCTCATCGTCTCTAGTTTCAGTTTTAGTTATCCCAATTAACTAAATATTAATTAACCCTCCACTCCCAATGCATGTGATGGTTTCTGCAACCCAATACTAATAGGATTTAGTTTGTAAAATCCATCAGCGCTACGGATTCCTAATCTGCTTCCTTTCCATTGATCCAGAGACATGGTGTTACTTACAGAATGTATAATGTTTCGAATTAATCATTTAGGATACATGGAAAAACGTGCTATTTTATCAAAATTACGATAATTTATCCAACGCACTGTTGTGCCAAGAAATACTGTATGTTCACTTTTTAGTAAATTGAATTAATTATTACTATGTAAAAATTCAAATTCGTGGAATTTCTGTATTTTTACAGCAACTAATTAAAAATTTTCCTGGGCAGTCTTCTACGTGATGAACCACCTCATTAAAATATACGACACATTAATAATAATAAATTAACGATGAATATACTGATAACCTGCTGGGTAGAATTGAAGTTCACAATCAGGATTTCGGTCTTTGTTCCATTATAATTTGGAAACTGCGTGTTCTAGAATCTTGAGTATTCTTAGAGCACAATCAAATGTTTTCCTACATTAAACCCAGATCTTCAGCAAAGTAAAGGTCCATCAAGTTTGTTTGTAGTTTTCCGCTAACTCTAACACTTTCATCTAACTACCACTACTGGCTGGGTTGTATGTCCACTAATTATATCAGACGAGAGATATTACTATCACATAGCCCACCACAATAATCAAGTGGAAAGGTGCAAACTTTTTACCTTGACGAACACACAACACTGTGTCACTCTATGTGGATCTGCATCTCCATCTGTTGTCGAGACAAACTTTGTGGAAACATCATACAGAAGTTTGTTTTGCTGCAGTTGCAGTTACCTCATCGGTGTTCCATCATTGGTGTTTATAAATAAAAATAAATAGATCTCATAGATTATAAATTATAAATTATAAAGGGTAAATATTGGGAAGTTGATGTTTAACGAAATTAATTTTAATTTTAATTTTCACACAAAGTATACAAACCCACAAATAATAACCTGATTCTCATCCTGAACAGCTACATCATTGTAAGTGCTAAAGCAAATAAGCTTGGATGGGGGGAGTCCTACATACACATATTTTTCATTTTTCACTTCGCAAATTATCAGATTTATAATATAATCTTAGGTTACCTTTGTTAGGTACATGATCTAGCTTACTTGTCCTCACATCTTGTGTTGCAATATTATGCAGTACATGTCATGGAAAATGGAATTATTTTAGAGTAAGCATTCATGGATCTTCAATACCTCATGAGGTATGCCATCAACGTCACAGGCTTTATTTGCCTTAATAGAAGAACACATGCAGCAGATTCTACTTCAAAAAAGAATATGGGGATATAACATGAGGGGGGTGTCTTTTGACCAATGTGGGAGACACACTTTGTATAGTGAAGTTATCAGAAAGTACACGATAATTATTGAGTAGTTTCTCAAAGTGAGCCTTCCAACCAGCCAGGCGATCAGCTGGTGATTCCACTGTTACCTTGGCTTTCTGCCTGTGGGAAGATTATAATTGCATCCCATGCCGGGGTATGATTCCTACTTTAATTGGTGGCATTAAATGGTAGCAATCTGCTCACTGTCTAGTCCAGTCTGATTGTCTGATTCAACCTATTTTCCCCTCGGGCTCCGTTCGTGCCTTCCTTCGGTTTGAATGCATTGGTCAGCCATTGTGATATTTTTCCTCTTCTTTGGAAGCTTCTGTCATTGGCTGCATCGCTCACAGCGTAAACAAACTGTGTGTACGGTAATTCATTTCATTATTGAACAGTCTGTAATATCTATCTGTTGCAGACCCAGAGTGAATTTTTCCTTCACACTAGGTTTATTCAAGGCAGACAGTGAGACAGACTGTAATGCTGAGCGGATGCGGATGACCTCTGCTCAAAATAGCTAGAAGTTAGAACGGAAACTGAGTTTAGTTTTGCAAACTACAAGACCATGGGTAGTTTTGTAAGGCTACATCGTGACGCATACATACGGAGTTCCTATACTTCCGAGATTTAATATGATCAATCCGGGAGTTATGAAACTGAGGCCTGTCTGGGTATCATATATAATGTATATACATATGGATCATATAGCACGATTACAATTAATTTTGTTTTCTATATTTAGGCCTACTTAATTTACCAGCCTTGTTTTAATTGGCCTACCTTATTTTTCTAAGTAAAATGTAATTTTTTGTGAAACGTATTTTAGACGGTTTTCGAAAACGTTTCTCCAATAAATAAAAGAAATAAAACATTTGTAAACATACCAATAATTAATGGCCTAAATTATAAAAGAAATACGAATACTTTCGTAGAACATATATTTAAGGAGTAATACGTCAAAAACTTGAATTAAATATGATAAGGTTGTCAACTGACTGCAAGCAAAAGGTTAGTAATTTAGATTAAAAATAATAATAAAAGTAAAAGCTTATTATGCTAGTCACATTATATAGCATATCATACAAATGGTTAAAATAATGTTACATTATATTGTTTACATTTAAATTATAATCCCTCTATGGAGAGATTATAATTTGGGGTGGTCTAACATTAATTGTAAAAAATACAGAATAATATCACTGAAAGTAATCGGTTTAATTGTTCATGTAAATAGTGTGTGTGTCTGTTTTCCAGGTCTGTGGCACATCAGCTAATCCTTGGATGCAATGTGGAAGCCGAACAATTCGAAAGTGTTTCCATATATTTCAGTGATATAGTTGGATTTACGGCATTGAGTTCGAGATCAACCCCAATGCAGGTTTGGAGTCTATGTTCCTGTCCAACATTTATAACCAATTAACCAATTTCTGTTTAATACTACAACATGCTCATATAGAGCCATTATTGTTAAATATTACATAATGTAAATCTGTAGAATCTTATAAAGTAAAATGAAGAAAATACTAGAGAATGTAAGACCGGTAAACCAGTATCAAAAACTGTAAAGATTTTCACAGTAGATACTGTAATGTATAAAGTTGAATTGAATACAGAAATTAAAAAAATATATGAAAAGTTACCCGAAACCACGTTCTAATGTTGTTGGATAATTTTATCGCGCTGTTGGAACGCCTTTGCCAAAAAAATTGCCAGACATTAAATTTTTTCAATAGAATTTAATCCTACCAAGTCTTTATATGTATTTAATGTGGGTTTCCATGGTAACGATTAGACAAATTAATAACTCAGAGATCCCGATAGAATGGCATTTCAGCAAAAAGTGATATTCATCCTCGCCTCAATAACCGAAAACATACAGACAAGGTAATAACGTTCATTACGGGGTGTGCTATTCCATCTACCTTGCTCGATCATTAGGGAGTGAGATGGTGTACTGAATCTCGCAAGCGACCGACAGAGTCTGGGGTACCTGTGTAGAACATTCAGGTAGGATTCCTCCTGGAACAAATACTAAACATAGAGCAGCGATTGGGGAGAAGAACTCATTAGTGACCACCACTGTTGGATATAATTATCTTGGAGTCGTGTCCTGACCTCTGCTAAGAATAGGGTTTGGTGTTCTACGTACTGCTTGTCCCAAATTCCCCGGAAGCCTAAGGATCCTAGAAGGTCCCGAACATTGAAGGCCCAGTTAACTGAACTGAAAACCAAGCAGTCATGAAGTTGGAGAAGATAGGCCTTCTTAACGAGACGGTAGTTAGGGAGATTCAAAATACGAATCCAGTACTTAATAATACTTAGTTTTCTGGAAATTGAGAGCGGAAAATACCCAGTTTCACCATACACCATAAAATCGGGTGCCATAGTCTTGACGCCGAGTATTAATTTAACAATTTTTAAAACGATCCGATTAATAGCATCCGAGTTCGTGAAACCTCAAACTTCACAGGAGTACATTAATATAGGACGGATAAGAGAATTAAACAGATGCAGCTTAAGTTTAAATGATAAATTGGGGTACTGACTGAGATACTTAAGGAGAGTGAAATAGCTTTATTGGCTTTGTCTGCAAGAGATTGCTGGGCAAGAGTGAAGCTACCAGATGGGGTAAATAAAATACCAAGATAGTACCAAGAGTATGACGAAACTACTTCCAGTGGGCTACACTTATACAACCAGTGTTCGTTTCGACGGAGAGGCCCGCCTTTACAAAAGACCATAACCTTGGATTTACTTAGATTAATAATTTTCATTCCCCACAAATGAACTGAATGTCCAAAGAATGAATGAAGAATGTCCAAAGCATTCTTGAGGCCAACAGCTGTGTCGCTTACTAGGAAGAAAAACATTGTGGGGGTTGGGGGGTGAGGGTGGGGGGGGGGGCTTTTTCTGCCGAGTCAGCTCTCGGGGCAAATACCACACCCTCGTTTGCCATTCCACAGGGTGGGTGTCGCAGTGGAGTCGATATGAGGCCCATCACCCATACCTACTCTGACGCACATGACCCACCATTGGCTGTGCAATGCAGCTCATCTGCAGGGCCATGCCCTGTACCCCTGCTGCCAGCTGTGTCGCTTAGCAACACGATATCGTCTGTGTAAAGAAAAATAAATAATTTAAAGGTCCCAAGATCAATCCCAGGAGCACCTCCGCGGATCAACTCCAGCTCAAGGTCATTGAT
Source organism: Nemertoderma westbladi (assembly GCA_032718475.1). Lineage (NCBI taxonomy): Eukaryota > Metazoa > Xenacoelomorpha > Nemertodermatida > Nemertodermatidae > Nemertoderma > Nemertoderma westbladi. Next base: position 36,438 of record JAUCBJ010005127.1, read on the forward strand.
AAATAAAGAGACAAGCAATGGGGACAATGAGTCGCAACCAACGAGGCAAGGGAAACCCCAACGGACACAAGATTTAACTTCGGCGTACATAGTATGTACGTCTTAAAAGTTATTAAGAGTATGTACTACATACTCTTAATAACTTTTAGAATTCGACCAGAAAATCCAAGGTTGAATAGTTTCTGCCAGAGAGCTGATCGGCTAACTAAATCGAAGGCGATGTACAGAATGATCTGTTATAATTACCGGCATATAATACTAATGAAAAACTAATAATAAAAAACTGTAATGTTGACTGATATAATATATATAACATATAACATAATTATACTTCTACATACACCCGTACATACCCACATACACCACTATAGGCAGGGCCGTATTAACGGCGGGACTTTTGGGGCTACAGCCCCGGGGCCCGTGAAGGTTTGGGGCCCCCCAGAAAAAAGAGAAAAAGTAATGGTCACTCCTTACATTAAAAAAAATATTTTTGGAACCACGTTAAAACTAAAACATACAAGATGCCCAGATGAACAAATGCGAATTTCACATTCCAAATTATACTACTGAAAATATAGCATACCACACCTCTCCAATTTCTCACTGTAAACATTGCCAAAGGGCAAGAAAGGCGGGAGGGGGGGGGGGTCATAATGTAAAGAACACTAACAGTAGTAAAGGAAGGGAGCAACACTGAGCTGTATACAGACAGGAGTAATATTTTTCGCGTGAAAAAATGTCCTTCAGAGATAATTGCCTGAAGTCAAACCTTCCCGCGCAAAATTGCCTGTATGAGGTCTGGTTGGTTAATAGACTCTAACAGGAAGGAAGCACACCACCGCAGTAAAAATTATATTCACGGTGGTTTTCGGGGTCGCTGATTTCATTTCCGAACGCAGTTTTAATATTTCATGGAAACTAGTCTGTCCGTCGGTCGGTTGTCTGTCTGTCTGTCTTACAATTAGCCGAAAATTGTAACTTTCAAATTTTATGAATATTGTTCACTACTTGTAATTTTAGTGCTGCATAATAACCACCCCAGTTTCAAAATTTTTTTTGGTCGGATCCGGACTAGTGAAATCTACGTACAAACAAAAAAATCAGACGTTTTTGTTAATATTTGTAGATTTTAGAGCGGGGGGGGGGGGGGGGGGGGGTCAATATGACCCCCCCCCCCCCCCCCCCCGGTATTTGTACAACATTTTATAGCCCGGTACTAATAGGGTTAAACGTCGTTATCAATATATCGTTATAATGAAACAATAAAAAACTTTTATCACTGTAGTAATGTTATAAAAATATAGTTCAAGTGGGAAATACATGATACATACTAATAGCAGAACAGAAATAATAAAAATAATAACAAATAACAAATAACAAAAATTAATTTAACTAATATATATAATATTTCCAAGGTTGTGACATTCTTGAACGATCTCTACACGTGTTTTGATTCGATAATAGAAAACTTTCAAGTTTACAAAGTGGAAAACTATTGGTGATGCTTATATGGTGGTCAGTGGTTTACCTCAAAAAAAACGGAAAATTACATGCAGGTTTGTTAAGTGGAGCAAACGTAATGCTGCGTATTATTGATCACATCAAAAAATGAAGTATTTTTGTTTTTTTTTCATACTCCTGAACTGCTTGTCATTAATATAATCCGATGCGAGACTTAATTAGAATTATATAGGATTATTAGAACATAATTTAACGAAATATAATTTGTTGTCAACAAATAAACAATAATGTTGGAATATCCAATATTCGATAAACAATAATATTCGAATAATGTTCCTTGACTACTGTATTATAATGATATTTTT